>UZAN01044889.1:0-11586 GCA_900618425.1 Echinostoma caproni
CACTGTGTGCCCGTCTAAGCCGGTCAAATCGGACGCGGTCGATCACGGATTCAACTCTGAGGTGAGTGGGACCCTTTCATCAGTGAGGTGTTCATAAACTCTAAGGTCATTTAGTTGCCTAACTCGATAGTGTAGTGAATGCCCACTGAGCCAGTTCAACTACAAATGGATTTCAGTTTAGAATGTAAGAATTCTGTAAATCAGCGAGCGTATTTGTTAAGCAGGGGACAGCTGTCAAAAGACTTGCTAATCTATAGACAGTTTTATCTGCTCCGCGAAAATATTTGCACATTCATTAAGTACTGTTTCCAACAACCTTTGTTCAAGATTTGTTCGCAATAATGACGAAAGCGCAAGCCGATGAATCTTCGCGTAATTGTTGCACAGGTATCTTTTGAATTTGATGGAGATTGTGCCTATGTAACTATACGATATCGCTTGATAAGTTGTTATAAATCGACGTTGATTTCGAGATACGAAGAATCAATTCTCCAAACGTATTTTGCTCGATGAAATGAGCCTTGGAGTCTATGTATTCACATGAACAATACAGGAAAATCACTGCATTTCCTGTAGCGATGCGTTCTAAGTGTTGAGAATCGACCAGGTGACTTAATGGTAATGGTTTCTTTTCCGACCCGACGATCCACATTTGGAGCCCCGTCAGGGACATGTGACTGCATGTCCTAATAACGAGTCTCAACAACGAAGAAACAGTTATCTATAGTGTTTTTTCGGCCACATAAAATTTCATTGCATTTTAAAATGTGTACTATGAATTTCTGTTCGTTGGATTTCTTTCATAAAATTAAGGAGTGAAGCGGAGCTGACTTGACTCGTGCTTTATGCAGAAAACACAATGGTTCGTATATAATAGGTGATGGTAAAACCAAATCGCTCATCCTCTTACGTGGTTACCGCGGTAATGCCATACTGATGGAGACCTCCATCTGTTGACATGGTAAGGGGGTTCCATCGCTTGATTGCTATAACCTCTGAAATCTTAGTAACCCTCCATTCGCAGCTGTGCAAGTAGCCCCAGAGCAGCCCAACTACCGGCCGGTTAATGCTCATCATATTTTTGTGCACATTCATCCACTCATCCTATACAAAAAATATACAGGCGAGCAAGTCAGTACATCACAGTGATAGACGGAATATTAACGGAATCACACAACAGAAGATTTTTGTTCAGTGGAGTCGATTCGATATAAGGGCTCTCGCCGATCCGGATTACGATAACCTTATAGGATCACAAGAGCTTCGGTAGGTAGAAAATTCTCACACAAATCTTGTCACGTCTTTTCAATGCAGAGTTCGGTGGATAATAATCTTGAAATCCGTCGATTTGGTAGCCATTTGGTGACACCGAACGCTTAACCTATAGATGTCATGTAGTTACGCTGAATGATCGTCGTATGCGAGAGTCTAATGCAATTCTTATTTACAAAATAACAAAAAAACTCTAAAAGGATCGATAAAATTCAGTAGGTTAGAATCATATCTATCAGATAGATGCTCATTTCGGTCCTATACGAATGTTTTTTCCTTTAAATTTTTCCCTCTTCCTGATTCTTAAGAAATTCAAGGTGAATCGTTGGATTCTGTTTTTCATCTTCATTTCTACTCTCTCGCCGTCTCTTTTAGTACTATAGCTACTAATGCGTTTTTGGACGATCACTATAAAGTGAGTACCATAAATGTCCACCACGTCACATTTGCATTTGACATAACAAATACTTCTGATTCGGAGAGCATCCTATTTGTTTTAGTGGAAAAATAGATTTCGTTTTGCATCGTTCATTCATTCATTCATTCTGTCTCTCTTTGTATACATACGCGGGTGATAGCAGGCAGGTGACAATTGTCTTCGGTCATGCCCTGCTTAGAAAGGCCAAGATTTTTTACCTTAGAGTAACATAAATAACATTTGGCGTTACTGTATACACACCCTTTTCAATGAAAGCCATTTGTCGCAATTAAGTCAACGCTAAACTTTCTTCAATCACTTGTTGCAAGATCTCATCCACACCTCCGCCAACCGTTTTTCAACTGCCGAGGAGCATCAAACTCTCAACCACTGCTACTGTGTTATAGGCCATCAAAGTTGTACAAACAGGCTTCTGCCAATCTTGCAGCAGCGCACTACGTTTCAGGGCACAAAGCTCGGGACACACCGAACAACCTCATTTGTTAACTGGTTTATCGCATCGGGTTCATTCAATGGGAAGGATTTCCCCACCCCATATTCGGAAATTTGCACGTGTTTTCCGATACCCAAGGTTGGTGATCCCTTTGAACCCACAAAATGATCACCCACTTTCGCTTTCCCTGATTCTTTCAATAAAGGTATCCTTTTTGTAGTAATAAACTGTTATTGTGTATAAAACTTCAAAAACTAGCAATGTTACAGAAGGAGTAAATTGTGAGGCTGGATCAATGAAAATGTAGATTTTGAAATCTACTTTGTCTGCCTTGATAAAGGCTTAGGAGTCCTGCTACGAGTTAAATAAATTATCTGCTTCACTTCAGGGAGTGTATGACTTTATCCTTTCGTTCTATAATCAATGGTACCCCTGACATAAACAGCGTACAAAGCCAAACTGGAAACAGGTGAGCTTGTAATCATTAGCCTCTTTTGTTGCTTGTTTATTACAAAAAATGTGCAAGTTCATGGTTACGATAGTTTGAATTTCAGTTATGATGACCGGCAACTTCACTCCAGGGATCTGTAAGTGGTTGACCACCCAAGGATAAGCACGACGTTGAGCTGAACGATGGTGAAGCCACTGACAAATCAACTTTATTAGCTGTGGTGGTGTTGCAAATTCGGACTCTTCATGCTGGTGAACACCAGCCATGGCGACTCGAATCGTTCGATCCCCGCTATCTATTATGAGTAATAATAAACGGAAATTTCTCAGATTCGAAACCATCCATAAAACACCACGCGTTTAGTATGCACCTGTGCTTGCCTATTAGGGTCGAGCACCATTCGTTTGTTTCTGCATCTTCGTCACACGTGCCCACGAATGAATTTCCAGAACTGCTTCTTTCCAGGATATTTTGTATGCATACTACAGATACAAAAATCTCCTCCGCAATCCAACCCGTTTTTACTGACTTCAACTATAACCAGTCACTCATCGAACCATGGGCTATGCATGTTTCAGTTCACTACGTAATTTGTTAGAATCTTCTTTGTATACAGATAAGGGCGTCGGTGCACTGATATCCAGTCAGTGGATCGCAGGGGATATTGAATAGAATCATCGTTTTCTCACCCCCATTTCATCCTGAACCCCCAAGCTGATTCACATGATTCGGGTAGTCTCATCTTTGAAGGTTGTCTGTTTATCATTGACATAAATCGCTTGTTCGGGAGCGCCTTGGCGATCGGCCCAACACCCACTTTTCGGCCATCTTTGTTCAACCGAATTGAGAAAGGTATTCATTACCCCTCTGCGCGCGTCCCGCCCCGCCCCAGACCAGAACTGAAATAACCACACAGTTGGGGTGTGAAGTGTTGACGCCTGAATTTCTTCTCTTCTGTGCAATTGAATCCCCCTAGCTATAGTTAGCGTGCGCGCGGGTGGAGTAGGGGTGTGTGATGGAATCGGATTCGGACAGAAGGTTATGGACTGGTCAATGCCAATGACAAATTATAGCCTAGAGACTATGGTGTAAACTGGACATTCAAGCGTAACACCAGCACATAGCCGATTACATGTGCCGAACAAACGAATGGGGAACATCGTCGTCGGGTTTTATTCTCTCATCTTGTTAACCGAACTAGCAGCACACCGACCATCGTCCGCCATTGCTCCACAACGATGATAGGATGATGATGATGATGATGACGATGATGATGGTCACACTCTGATGCCAATCGATCACTTCATTCGGGTTGGAATAGGACAGGAAATGATAATGACCAGGTTGTTGTCGGCTGTTCAGTTTGTGGGACTCGATTATATTGGAGTCACAAGCAAAAAGTGGGCAGCAAATGGGTGTGTGCATGTGTGTGTGTGTGTGTGCAGATCGGTAACATGCGGGACCAGAATGTGTTTACGTATCAAACCCGCTATTCAAACACCTGCCTGGGAACAACTCAGATGTTTGACCGCTCAACCCTTGCCCCCAACTCTCCCTCAACTCTTTTCTAGTCCTCGATGTAAGTTGATCAAATAATGAAAAGGAAACGAAGAGAAAAACCCTTTAATTTTCGACCGTTATGGATTGAATCTATCTTGTATAACCTAGTTAGTTTGTACTTTGGGTTCGAAGTCCATCCGGGTACGGTTTTGACTTCGAATGCTACTTACGTATTCAAAATACTTTTCAAATGGGTGAGGCACGATGTTTATTTGCATCTTCCACAACAGTGTGTACCCACTGGGTAGTCAGTTCTTATACAAATTCTAAAATCATTTGTGTGAAACCGTTAGGAGGATTCAATTTGTTGCTCATGTGTCACTAAGCACTGAAAAGCTTCGGAAGCCGTGCAAGTAATGGTGTTGGAGTGCAGAAGGTCATCAAATTAGTGAATTGGATGTCCTCAGTTCAATCCACACCACCGTTTATGTATTTCCCCAGGCAGTTTTGCATGGCCTCAACCCACTTCCTGAAAGCTGATTTCAAACTTACGGAATAAACAAATAAAGGAAGTAAGCACATTAATTTTATTTATTTTATCCTTAATAGGAATTATTATCCACTGAACCTAGTCACGAAGCGTTGTCAGTCTGACGCACTAACAACTCCGGATAACTTTCAACAGCTGGCTGCAACTTAACAACACATGATATGGCACTCATCCGTCACAGTGGATAAAGCGTTTGGATCTCGCCGGACGCAAGTCATTGAAGCACGACTTCTCAACAAGGGGACGGGGTGGGAGACAAATTAACACTGCATAAGGAATGTATTTTCATTGGAAAACTTATTTTTTTGAATTCTTCGTTGGATTCTGTAGAGCAATGGACACAAGCCAAGCTCTAGAAATTCGGAGCGATTTGCGGAATCGAGTCACAATTGATGACCGTTTACCGTAAACATCCATGCAAGATTTCGTTCCCTATGAATACTTTATAAAAATGTTCTGGATGCAATGGAATAGCATGTTTGTAGACTTTCCCTATTGCGTTTGATTAAATCAAAGCAAACGAAGTACAAGCTTTCGCTAGAATCGTCCTTCAGTCTGTGCACGAGATATGTAGGGCAGTGGGGATTATTTACCGCTCTTAGTGATGATGTCGTCCCAAAAAAGTTGTTGTGATCGAATGATGAATTCTTTGGGGCAAATGAGGCGTGGGCTGAAAAGCAAGGAAGCACTGGACAGTGAGAATCAATCCAATCAACCCAACTGGCGATTGTAAATTACATAATCTTCTAGGTGTAATTCTCATATAGGCTGTTCTGTTTACCCAATTGTAAGTTGATTGGCGCGATATCTGTGAAGATTGGTATTAAATATAAATATGCATGATTCAATCATCTGAGTGTCAGGCTAAATTTAAAATCGAATACTGCTCGAATGTTTGAGGTTTCATCCGCACTTGATGAGCTGTCAACAGTTTCATAGATTAACTCATAATTGTAGGGATAGCAAAATTAGTCAAACACATTACTACTGTTAGTCTTGTTACTGATATTGACATCTTTGACAGACTATACTTCTGTACTCACTTTAAAAACTTCATCTATAGTGTTTAACCGACTGAACAGTCTGTGCGCGAGGACGAAGTTTGATCATGGTTAGTCACTAACACTTATCCAGTACTAACGATTATCTGAGAGTTGGAAAGTGAACAACTATTATTATCATTATTATTATTATTATTATTCGTATTATTATTCGTAGTAGTTGTTGTTGTGTTAGTTATGGTGGTGGCAGTAGTGGTGGTGGCAATGTTTCTATTGTCAGTATTTTATAGGAAAATATGGAATTCTGATGAAATGACAGAAGAAAAGCTATTTTCTTTTAATATGCCTATATCCATCATCAGGTTTCTGCATTCGTATCACAACAATAAATTAATCCTATTGCTTTATTAATTTATTCTGTACGAAACTTGACTAACAAGCAACCGAATTGCGTTTCGTTGTTCGTGTCCAGAGGGTGAATTTCTCAGCACTGTTACATGCTTATGTGTATGGTGGAATTACACCATATAGACACACCTACGAATACGTGTTCTGTCTCGGAAGAAGTAGCAAGTCCGCACGCTACTAACTAATTTAATTTGTACATATCTTAGACAACCTTGGAGAAATTCACTCATCTCTCTTCGCTCATACCTATTCCCTATCTGAATGTATAACCGTTTGGTCGTAGTTCATCATGCGCATTCCATACATCACCTCATATCGGAACGCACACACACACACACACACACACACACACACACACATTCCAGCTCACACGCAGGCATACAGTGGAGGGAATGGTCAGTCAGTTGCGCAATTCTCTTTTCAATTCCATTCACGATGGTAGGTCTCAGGTAGAGTCAGTTCTTATACGTGTGGGTCATTCAGTGTGCGTGGAGGAGAGTGGTTGAATGAGGAGAAAGGGGATCGTTTAACGATAATCCAATTCAATTAGCCATTTTTATCCTGTACACCCCAATCAGGTTCGGGATGGTTGGGGTGGGGTTGTGATTCGCTATCCAGGCCCCTGAAAGTTCAGACGGAGCGCTACCAACACAACAGCACTTGCACCTGTGCGTGTGTAGGTGTGCACGCGCAAGTTGAAACTGAGTCAAAGGTGAGACTTTATCACCCACATTCGACGACCCTACACGGGTATTCGAGAGCTAACAGGTGAGAACGAAATGGGAACAGTTGTTGTGATGCTGTGACAATTCAATTAGGTGGGAACAACACACACACACACACACATATGTGCGCTTACACACATCCGCAGCGCAGACAGCGAAATACGCCAGAAGGCAATAGGAAAAGTGACTGTTGACCAACTGTTCGATAAAGCTAAGGGAGGAGGGATACAAGATGACAAACTCGTCCACAGGGACTTCACTGTCGCCAGTACCAGCAGCAGCACCAAATGCAACCACAACAACATCAGTAGTATTAGCAGCATCGTGGCTGCGGCTGTGGTTGTTGCTGCTCGCGGAGACGATAATGATGAAGCTGAGGATGATATCTATGAGTGATAGTTTGCGTGCGTGAACTGTTGGGTTACGGGCTAAATTAAATTCGGACTTATTGTCAATGGACATGAGAGTGAACAGCCTAAACGAAGAGCTGGAGATGAACGAATACAACTGTTTGGTTTAGTGTTCAGATGGAGGAATGCAAGACTGGATGAATAGAACAGTATTGCTACTACGTTCCCTCAGAAGCGCAAATATGCGAAAGGTATTAGACTGTTAAACGTATGCGAAACACCCACACACCTCTCCAACAATGTAGTCACTGCTGATCTCGGCGATGATACTGGTGCTGAGGGTGGCGGCGGCGGCGGCGACAGCGATGACGATGAAAGGACACGGATAGCATTCTGACGAGAACGTATGCAGTGTGTGTGTGTGTGTGTGTGTATGAAGGGGAAAGAGGGTACAAAAGGGAACAAATGGGTCAGGAATAGAAAACAAACCACAAGAGATTGAACGGTCACTAGGGATTAAGCAATGCTCCTTCCCTCTTTCCTTGTCCCGGTAGCACAGTATTATTCGCTGTGTCCTACGATATAAATGAAAAACGCAGAAAACTTTTCACATCAGCTTTGATAGCCGATAATTCTTTAAATTTTTTGACCACATTATTATTCTCGATGTTTTGCGGTCTAGATTATTGAATAATAGTACGAATTAATTGTAACTGTCACTTTTAAAGAATGTGTTCATATTGATTTTCGAGAGTTTACTCACCTGTAATGATGGGGGCATGATATCCTTAAACGGGGCCAACTACCTCAAACCGATTTTCCTGGCCTTTCGTCCTTCTTTGCTCATAGTCCAACTCTAATACTAAAATTTTCCCTCACAACTTTATTACCACATTGATCATTATCCTTGCTTAGCTGCATTGTTCGCCTATCACACCTTTTTCAGGTTTCATGTTTATAAATTGCAGTATATTCTTTGGGTTCTTAAAACTTTTAACCCACAGTCTGTGATAGACCATGTGATGTAGGCTTCACTGTTCGCCAGCACTTCAAGACATGTTTACCAGTAAGCTGTAATCTACAGTGCTGAGAACGAATGTATGCTTTAAAACATCCTCAAGGAATTCTGTCCAACCGCTATTTGCCTCTCAGTCCAAACTTCTCTCTGTCCGAGGACATTCTCGTATAGCGTTAGTGTATTTTTCTGTGTAATGCGTACCTTTGATTGCAACACGTTAGCTGAAACTTTTTTCACAGTTCAAGTATTTTGTTGTATCACTTAACTGTAATTGGTGAACTATGCCGAAAATTCACTCCATCAGGGCACAGAATGCTTTTGGGAGTTAATTAATATCGAATGCTGAGTAACAGGTTCCCTCCCTTCCTGTGTGGTTCTGTGACTTTCGTGCACTCCGCAGGAAATACTGCATTCGATGAGATGGATTGCGTGCGAAAATGACAGGCTAGCTTAAAACAGGTCATTTCTTTTGGTCTGAACAATGCAGCCACCAGCCCCAACAAAGAATTCTCGGTTTGCTTTTAAATAACAAAGCAATAGTATTTACATCCTCTTTGATCAAATTTATTGCAATGCAGAAAGTTCTCAGAAAGGGAGGGGGATTGAGGTCACACAGAGAGGTTGTCTGAGGTGTGAAAATCGAGCCACGGGCACCGAGAAAACATGTTATGAACGACTAGGAAGCACTGAGCTGCTGTATTGGTTATCATCCAGAGAACGCATTCATTCATATCACTGAGTACAGAACAAGCGTTCTCGGTCTACAGGTTCCTGTTCAAACACTTTTTCATTATTTCTACAAAACATAGCACAACTGATCTTGACAAGCTTATTGCAAATCAGCAACTTCGATCCCACCAGCGGGAAAATTTCCCTTCGCTTTGCAAAGGAAAATATTTCAACTAAAACATCTCGAACTGTGTTTCTCTAATGACCTTTTTGGTATAGAACACCAACTGTTTAAATTTTGCCCACAGTTTTCTCACTGAAGCGTTATATGAAATGTTATTCTTTGTGAGAATCGGATAATTTAATCACAAGATCCTTTCTTCAATTCGTTCTCATAGGAAATTGGGTGGTATCCAACCGGCGTGTAAAATCCAACGCCCGTTGTTGTGTCATTCTACTTCATTATTTAGTCACGTATCACACCGATTAAATCACCATCTTCCTCATTCCTCTGCGCCTCGTCATGATCGCATGGGTGTGTGTGTGTGCGTGGGGGTGGGGGGTCAAACCATAACTAAGGCTAAACGGTCTGTCCAGTCAGCTATTGAGAAGACAACTATGAAATTATTCACCGAATAGATAGATAATTGATGGGCTATCAAGTCTGCATGACAGACCATATACGTGTTTCAAAGCAATCGTTGTCCGAACCTGATTTAATTGTTCCGCGGCTTCCACATGAGCATGGGGTATAAAATGGATGATGGGGTGGGTGGGCGGAGTGATTGTTGGTAGGACACAGCATAGCGGGAACAGAGTAAGTAAACATCACGTGTCAAACAACTATGCGAAGTGTGAGCAGTTGTGGTCAATCCAGCTTTCCTGATCTATCCAACACGTTTGAGTGTTAGTGGTGGAGTCCCTTTAAATCGGCAAACCAGGAATTGGTCGAGCAATAATTAGCAAATTCATCTTTTGAAATATTAATCGGTTCCATAGCTTTTTATCCTCAGAAAACCTGAGACAATGTGATGTGATGGGTAAAACCGTAATTGAGTTAAAATTTTCTTTAAAAAAATTATTCTGAGTTAATTGTCCGTAATGGGAAATTCTTTGTTGGTCAGAACTATTTTGCAACTGTCCAATTGTTCTGTCACTCAGACTGGATGTACTTGAGTGAGTAAGCCACAATCAAGTATGGTATAAAATGTTCATCTACTTGCCCCATGTATTTTCAATTCATTTTCAGTATTTGCTCCAGGCTTCAGCTATTGTTCTTATGCACCTCGATTGATGCGAATGACGTGATCCGACATTTGAATTGTATCTTGGTCGACTAAGCGCCGATGGTTTTCATTGTTTTGTGGTCAGAAGTGAAGGCATCGTGGTAAGAATTTAGTCACAAAAAGCAGGTTTTGTAATTTTACTACTATGTATATAAGTAGTAGTCAAATTATCATCCTGAAATAGTCAATAAAACACCTAACATCTCGTTATGCATGTCATCCATTAACACGTGCGAGGAATTCAGCTTTATGATGGACAAGATTAAAAAATCACGAACACAGTCTGACATCACCGAACATGGGTACTAAGGCAACAGGAAACGTTCAGTTAATAGCACATATATGTGAAGATTGGGACGGTGAAGACATGGTCTGAAAATCACACCACATGATTGTCAGAAACGACTGGGTTTGAGCCTCAAATCGTCATGTGATCACATCAACGGGTGACCGATGAAGCCCTAATCAGCACCCAGCCATTACATTAACTATGTAAATATTTTTTAAACTTTCAGAACATGAGATCTTTTATATTTTCTTCACCCAAAAGTGTACTGTTAACGCAACCACACACCAATGAGGATAGTACTATCTTGGTAGACTTTACTCATACGACTGGGCACTGAACTTTCCAGGCATAAGTTCTGACATTTCTCCAATTACGCTTCGAATGAGTCCAAATGAATTAGTCGAAGGGCAACCTCTGACCACGAGTTCTATTTCTCACGCTTCGCCACTCTTACACCAATTATGAATTTTAGTAACCGTTGCTAAAATATTAATCTAGGCTAGTTGCTATTCATTTACAACTTGTTTAACTTTACCGAAACCGTGTGTTCCACATATGGTTCTACATTTGAGGAGAAGGATTCAAACTATTTTTATTGATAGGCCCCTATCTATATCGGCACTTAAAATCTCTCGAATGATGAAAACGGAAAACAGGCCACATAGCATACCTGTCCCAAATCTGATCTTCTGCAAAGAACGATCATGAGAAATTGCGTTTGGTGCCCTTTGACGTACTGAAGACATTCGATAGAGAAAGACAAAGCGATTTGTTGTGAGAGAGTAACGGAGGATTTGATTTGATTAGATGGTGAATTCGTCGCGAGCTCAGAGGCACTGGACACCTGTTTCGCCCTGGTTGGGTTTCATCAACAGTGCGAATCCATCGACTCAACTGGCGATCGAACCCGGGACCTCACAAGTAGAACTACAAGCATACTACCCACGCGGCCACCGAGTAAGCTGATCAGGCCGTTTCTCATTTTGAATATACACCATATAGTACAACTCATCTTTGCGAGCATTGTTCCCCGCTCATCTCAGCACTAACATTCAGTTATAACTCGGTTGGAAACTTTTATAACCTAACTATTCATGCTAAAAATGAAAAACTGTCTGGTAAACTGCCAGGTGGCCCAGTGGCTAGTATGCTTGCGTTCTACCCATGAGGTCCCAGGTTGGTTTGACGGATTCAA
>UZAN01044890.1:10806-21161 GCA_900618425.1 Echinostoma caproni
GTGTCGTAAACAGTGGCGTTCGTGCATTTCCTCAATTTCTTTGCAACCTTGGACCACTAAACTTCTCCATTTTCTTTTCGACTCCACTTTCAACTTTCCTTTCTTGTGCTATTCTTCATCCCAATGGGCAGCCAAAAGACAGCAACCAAAACCGGCGCACGAAAGTGCATGGTTAATGGTTGTTCAAACTGAAACTGAGGCAGGGTTTGCTACTCCTTCGAGCCTAGGCTTAGCCCTATAGTGGTTCGCAGTGGGCAATGGGACTCCGTCCTAGAAGGACAACAGATGGCGTATGCATTGTTGCCGTGGCCGTGAAGGCCGTACCGAGTACCTATTCCTGTATTGTTGCGATGTCGTATCATCGAGTAATTTATTCTCATCACCGACACATGCAACTATTTTGTCGACAGCTTTGTCGATTGACGAGTCTTCTAGCAACACCGTTACAGTCGTTTTGCACATGACGGGGTAATGACTCGAGCCACCTCTCTCTGACAATGTCAGAGTGGGCGTTTTCTGGGCCGACTAACGCGCGCAGAAAAGCCAAGTGCCTGCTTGGCGTCGTATCACCGATCGGATGACGAGCCAGCAACTGCGCAAGCGTTCCTCGTTATAGGATCGCAGCCTTCGGAACGTAGTATGCTTTCTCTTTCGGCGGTTTAAGGGCGATATCCCTCATGGGAGACATCCGATAGCCATGGATCGCCTCGAACGCGTAAACGTACTTGGAGCGCTGGCTGCGCAGGTTTGAAGCTAAAACCTGCGTTTCTAATGCGGCAAACCCCACTCGGGGTTGAGCGGGATGCAGGCTCAAAACTAACAGCCTATAGGCTCAGTTCCCTATAGTTTACTGCTTTACGCTCCTCAGCGATCGTACTGTTACGATAAAAAATTCCATTGTGTATAGAAAAACAAATCGAGAGAATAAAGGTGCAAATCAATTTGATTTGACTCACGTGGTAGACGTTACGGGCTCAACGATGAAGCCGATGGGCACTTACGGCCTGCCGCTTAAAGCGTTTGACACGACGAAATCAGCCCTCCAGGACGCCACCATTTTGTTACACCTCAACTCATCTTCATCCATCCAACTGGTATTGCATACTGAGGCGTCGACCCATGCTGTTAGAGCGACACGCCATCAGATGGTCGTAAATGTCCAGCAGCTCTTGGATTTCTGTTCACAGACGTTTTCACCATCCCAAATTAATTACAGCACTGTGGTGATCGTGTAACGAGTACGCACGCACCGCGGTACAGTTTCCAGGTAACCAATCAAGAAGCGGGATAACCGACCAACCCTGTGGTCTCAATTGGCATCATCCGGATTGGCTGAGTGCAAGAAGGCAAACAGATAAACCATATCCTTGTCGATTGGACATTCAAGAATCGACCAATGATTGTTTGTTGCTTGTAATATATATTTCCATGATTTTCTGAATAGAATTACCTGTATCCACAGCTCGTCTTGATTCTACCTGACTTTGCGCTATTCAGTGGGTTTTCAGTCCGATACCGAGTTCGCGCTATTCGATTTCGATTCCTATTCCGAATACTAGAAGCTCCTCTGATCGCGAATTCTTGGCAGTATACCTTACCAAACGACATTTGCGCCACCTCCTCGAAGGTCGTCAATCCACCAGCATGAATTACCACAAACCACTGGGGTTTGTTTTCCGTGGAAGTTCTGATCGCTACTTTCCGCGCGAATTTCGTCACTTGGATTTCATTTCTCAATTTTCCACCGATATCCGACACAACAACTGATCGGACAACACCGTCGCAGGCGCTCTCTCTCGGCTCAACATCGATAGTATCGTTGCACCATCCCATATTAACCTCGAGACCATGTATCAAAATCAATCTAGTGACCCTCATTTCGGAGATCTGCTCAAATTTACCTCACTACGTTGCACGCAAGTTCCCCTACCACATTCACCATCAACCATTTTTTGTGATACTTCCTCTGGACACCCTCGGCCCATTTTACCGTATAGTATGCGTCAACCCATTTTTAATCATTTTCATTCATCTTCGCACCCCAGTGTTCGTTCTACGTTTTATCTGATCGCCGATCGTTACGTTTGGCCCATCATGAACAAAGACGTCCGACATTGGGCAAAATCTTATTTACAGTGCTAACGAAATATGATTCACCGCCACACTCTTTCTTCCCCAGGTCATTTCCCCGTCCCAGATGTTCGTTTTTCTCATGTTCACATTGACCTTGTTGGCCCACTACCCACTTCACACGGTATGACATATCTATTAACATGTGTCGATCGCTTCACACGTTGGCTTATGGCTGTTCCCTGGCAGACATTTCCTCTGAGTCTGTCGCACAACATTTCCTGTCACACCGGATTTCCCATTACGGTGTTCCTCACACTGTAACCACTGACAGAGGTGCTCAATTCCAATCTGCGCTCTTTTGCGATTTCACACGACTGTTTGGTTGCGAACACATTCGCACCACTGCTTACCACCCTACAGCAAACGGCTTAGTTGAACGTTTTCACCGACAACTCACAGCCTCCCTTCACGCTGAGGAAGATCCTCGCTGGACCGAACGTCTTCCACTCACCCTACTGAGCATTCGCTCTGTAATCAAAGAAGACCTCGAATGTACGGCGGCAGATTTGGTTTACGGAACTACCCTTCCTCTACCAGGTGATTTGCTTCAAGTCCCACCATCAACCCTTGTTTCTCCATCGACGTTTGCCGAACGATTGCGAGACCATATGGTGCATACCAAACCAACTCCAGCACGCCAACACAAGTGGACTGCAAAAGTGCCTGATGATTTTCAAACATGTAGCCACGTTTTCATTCGTTGCGACGGTACAAGTCCACCACTCCAAGCACCATACACCGGACCATACAAAGTAATTTCTCGTTCCGATAATTTTTTTATTTTGGATCGCAAGGGAACGTATGACTCGGCAAGCATCGATCGTTTAAAACCCGCGTATCTCGATTCATCTTTCGATTTACCCATCACACAATCTCCAAATGTTGTTCCTTCAACAGTTATCCCCGATACATAACCCATACCAAGTCACTAAACAGACACAACCCACACTTCTCCAACTATCCTACCTTTTACACCAGCATTTACACCTTCAACCGTTCCACGTGCAATACGTCTCGGCAAAATGGTACACTTTCCTGCTCGCTTTCTTAAACGATTCGCTTTTATTCTTGCCTTATCCAGTATTCCGCTTCCACTTTTACTCGAGAAATGGGATACTTCAGTGTCTAACTTTTCTATTCCCTTTTATATGACAACAAAACACCAATTCAGTTTGTAACTGCGCACGTGTTCTCTGAGTGTTGCTGAAGTATTACGCGTACATTATCATCAAGCGGTCCGTTAACTGTCGCAGCCATCCATTTCAGCAATACTGCACACTATCAACCGGAGCCACGCATCTGAAGAACAGGACCAACCAACCAGCCGGACAATCCTTCAGTGAACCCGTTCTATTTACCGTTTATTTCATTACTGTTCGTATATGCAGTATCTTTTCCACTACAAATTTGGTGAGCCGCGTTTAGATCATCCCTAATTTCATTTTTTCTACGTTATCCCGGGTCCTTCATGAATTTAACTTTTTAACATTTGTTTGTTTACTGTACGTGTTAAATATGGAGCAATCAAAACTGGACATAGATAACCTTAGCATATCTTCTTATATAAAATTGACCGCGATCGGTATTAACAACCCCCGATTATGGCTCGCCCAAGCCGAAACCCATTTCCGTGCCCACCGCATCCGCTCCCAAACGATTATGCATTCCAACATAGTCACTTCCCTGCAGACAGAGATAGCGGAACAGGTGTTTGAAATCATCACCATGCCTGAGAGTGTAGTGAGAGTGTAGCTTCAAGAGTGACCCATACACTCAGTTGAAGGAAGCGTTGATCACCTGCACAGCTGTGTCGGATGAACGTCGATTGAATGAGTTGTTTGGGAACCTCGAACTCGGCGACCGCACCCTGTCCCAGTTGTTGCGACACATGCGGCAACTCTTGGGCACCCTCTAACTTGATGGCGCCATCCTCCGCTAACTTGGGTTCAGGGGTCTCTCTCCAGACATCCGGGAACTTTCGTTCGCCCTTTCCAACAGTTCGCTGGATGAAATGGCACTGGCTGCGGATAGAATGTTCGAAGCAAACCCAGCTTCGCAACACACTACCACTTGCTCCAGCCCAACACGACCGCCCCTTGCTGTGATGATATCACTTCACGAATAGGATACCTTGAACTGCAGATGCAGCAATTGGATTTGCAGCTCTCCCGTTCATGGTCATCCAGCCTCAGCCGAAATGGAAGTCGCTCGACTTCGCAAACCCGCAGAAACCACCCACCAGCCAGCTCCAACCCTCAACATTGCTCGTATTACCAACAATTTGGCCCCAGAGCCAAGAAATGTATCTCACCCTGTTCGTTTACCGCACAGGGAAACCACAAGGCCGGACAGTAAAGATGGCGCCTGTTTCCGGCATCCTCCCTTGATTTGAGTTCTATTTACCGTTTATTTCATTATTGTTCGTATATGTAGTATGTTTTCCACTAGTGTCTCCTACCCGTGCATTTGGAGCGTCTGTACTGGGCCGCGTTTACCAGTTGGTTTGACATCCCAAACAGGGTTTTGTTAGCGGCATTCTGACAGCGCTATCTGCACCAGAAACTCGGACCGTGTTACCCAAAATCAACCTCCTGTNATCGGTGGGCTAAGTCCTCCATATTACAGCATTCACGAGCGCAACCTGAGGAAAGGATACTTTCATAGAATGGGAAACAGATCAGTTGAGGTACTAATGCCTTTAATTCAACGATGTGCGCAGACTGGAACAGTCCGATCAGTGGGCTGCGTATCGCTCCCTATGGAGCTGTTCATTGGTAAACATGCAGATATGTTTTGTAAATCCCGCAAATGATGTCCATATAAATAATAGGGAATCTTTTAGGAGTCTCATCAAATGGCGCTTGAAATATGATATAACACCTGTTTGATGTGACTTGGGAACCTGTAGCTGAAGTGTAATATGGAATGTGGTTTGAAGTTTATTTTTAAACAGTTACTAATGACGTTGATACTTCTTTACAACATATTTCACAATGGTCTCTATGTTAAAACTGTTTTGGTATACTTTATCTTAATTATACATTTTTTTAATTTAAAAAATGTGTATTTGTATGCTTATGTAGTGTGTGAAACCTATATACTACTCGTGAGCAGTAGGTTTATAACTACAAAAATTCGGGCCGATGGGGTGCTCATCGGTAATCTGAACCGAAAAACGGAAGGAACCGTTTGACAACCAGCCCTACTGGATGTCCGTTGTATTTCTAAACCGTTTCTTCATTGTTACCTTATGTCAGTATATGTATGTATCTATGCCATTTAGTTGCGCAAAGCAGGTGATGGTACACCTCTTTATTTCAGGAGCCCTTTGCCTCCCCAAAGTTTGGAGTGATTACGCTGTCACTCCTGTTTCACTTCATCCTCTTGTTTTACCGAACGTTAGCACGTTTTGCTTCCGCACACTCCCACTCTGGTCGTTAAACGCACACCGCGCGAATTCACTATATTTTACGCTCAAGTACAGTGTTCGGTTCAGGTCTCTTATTCCACTTTCCGTTGTGGTAATGTGGGCTATTGAGATCGCCTAGTCGAACCCAACAAATGTTGAGCCGCGTGGAGAGTGTCGCCCGTCTATTAAATGGTTTAGAATGTAACAAAAAAAACAGAGGAGCACATGAACGAAGCGAGTGGTAGCAAAACAAGTTTTACCAGGCCTCACTTGTGGTGATTTGTCCTTGTTGGTTTTGTCCATGGGATCACCTTGTGGCTAGAGAAACCATCCAGGGGTTCAAACAGCGGCCTTGAGTTGACCTACGTTCATTAAGGTCAACCTATTTCATCAACAGTGGTTTCATCATGACCCGGTGGAAACGTCACCAAATAATCACCTCGGGAGGACGTGTATGGGCATCCCACCACCACCACCGCCGCCTGACTCCTCATTCTGTGTTGTATGGCAGCTCTTTGCTTGGCCGCTTCTCCCGGAAGATTGTATCATTGCGTGTATTCAATAAAAGCAAGTAAAAATGAAAAAGAACCGGCTACCTCACACAGAATTGTGAAGTGAAATACGATAAGTACTTTTGGAAAAGCACTCGCCATTAGGTTAGGCAGCATTATTCCGCGGGAAAAAGTTGTATATCGAAATGTTTGAAGTCAAGGAGACTATATGACAAACGAATCAGGACGTATGATGGGTAAGAGCCACAAATTGTCCTATGGGAACACAATGGATTCCAAACCACCTTACCCTCCTGCATTGTCTGTTTTGAAGGAAACAAATTACTGGTTACCTTGAAGTAGATAATGACGATGTCCACTACCGACCTCGAACAGTAACTGCACAACTGCACGGCAGTTCCCGTCATTAGAGAAAATGCTTGCTTACCTAATGATCTCAATGTGCTTAGCGCCCAAAAACCACAATTTTATACAAAACGACCGCCAACAGTAAAGAATAAGAGACTATACTTCAAAAGCAATTGTCTGATAGAGTACGAAAAGTTGGTCAGGGTCGGGAAAAAATGGGCGAAATAGGTAGGTAAGAACGTGCGGAAGACAGGGGAAAAAGAAAATAACTGATATGAAAGAATGAGGCGCGCGTGGGCGCAAAACTCTGTTTAATCACGGATGCAGAACGGTCAGAAATTCTGAATATCGACAGACCGGAATTAAATTTCGTCGATATCGGTGAAAGGAAACCAGAGGTACGGTTGATCGGTAGATCGTAAGTGACTGGGTTGTCGGTAGGAGCCGAAATACCACAACAGAGAACAAAAGGACCGTACGGCTCGAGATGCAACCCATAAAGGCCAACCGTCCAGCAAGGCGCATTGACCACATCCCAAAGTGGCAGGCACCAGGCACGCGCTAGCCATATGTTCTATCACAGTGTGTTGGGTCCGTCGGGAGTAGCCTAAGGATGTGCCGTACAGTTCGAGACGTGAAAAATAGCTAATAAAATTGCACAGAACACAGCTCGTGGTGAGCAGAAAGAAACCGAGGCGATACGGAATAGACTTGCTGACTGGTTGCGAGGAGGGATGAAACGAGTCGGACACGGACATCCATTGAGCACTTCTAATACACACTACCGAAGGATTGGAAGGCAACGGGAAAGTAGCAGTCACATAATTGAGCACCGGAGACCAGGGTGAGAGGGCCTGAAGTTGAAAAATGCAACACGAATACAGATTTTCTATGAATCGGATTGTGGAATACAGAGCTGTAAAAAAAGTAGCATTCTCAAGCTAGGGAAAATATCGACAAAATTAGAATATGTTTGGACAAAGGCACTGAGTCAAAACATGAGGAGCGTGAAGATAAATTTGAGAGCACGTGATTTGCATTTGCACATTTTTCGACTATTTTCAGTACGACCATGCTTGACTAGTGCTGAGTGAGCAGGCCACATACCACAAGTTTCACGCCTTGGGGTGACAAATACTCTGACAGCAATTCACACACACACACACACACACACATACACACACACACACGATACTTGCAAAGAAACACAGTGATGAAATTCCATTGTGACTGATGGGAGCGTACAAATAGAATTTCACCAGGTCTGTTTTTAGACCGCCCGTTCCATTGAAATCAAATGCACAACAGAAATGGTAAAACTGAGGGTAAATAGCGCACCACGATCATAAATGAACACTTTGCGGTGAAGGAAGCCAAAAGTTTTGTTTAGGGAGACGAAAAAGAGAAGGGTGAAATGCCGAATTCATAAAACAGAACTAAACGTAAACGGATACCCGGGTAAATTTCCCAACTGTAATCCAGAGAGAGAGGGAATGGGCTTCCTGTCTCCCCCCCCCCTCCAAAAAAGGAGAACAATTAGCAAACCGTGAAGATAATCCAACTCCTGCGGATCCTGTATAGATAAGCCACTCTATTGGAAACAATTATGAAGACTATGACCGTTTCGGTTAACGTCTCGTCTAACTCTAGGAGACCCATCAACCCCGATTGAGTAACAAAATGAAGACAACAAATTGTTCTCAATAACCTCTTGACCAGTACGACACAATTTCAAGAGCAGTTGTGCTGCTACTTAAGCCGATCTCATGACGAGGTAATGATCCGAACACAGCCTAGAACACCAACTCTGCTGATTTAGAATCCGACGAAAGGTTATGGTGTTGAATCATAAGTTAGATAGAACAGGGGACATGTGGTCCAAATGTAAGCTGTATTTACGGTGCGGTGCAGAGTTCCATGGGTTCCGATCGCTAGCGGTGACCGAAACGGTTGGCACGTAAGTTTTAAAGTCCGAGACCGGAGCAACAACAGAGCTGAATTCGGGCTTTCGAAAACTTTCGGACGGCGAACAGCTGATTACGCTACTAGTGTTATCAATACACACACAAATGAACAACAGTGCCTGACCATGTTATAATCTAAAGATTGTGCTGAAGTCAGCCCTTATCGAAATATGGCGAACAATTTATTTTGCTGTTCCGTCCGTCTAAGTCGATCGATGGTCTATTTGTTCAACCAATTAGAAGATCAAGCTTATCTCTTTGTTTCGCACATGTTTTACTGGTTTGCGGATAAATTGTTGAAAACATGTTGAACTTGATGGTGTAGGTTCGGACCAGATCCTCCCTAAGCCTGGCAAACAAACGCAACACGGCCATAGGAAATGGACACCCCAAAATATTAAGTCAGCGATAGTTGCAAATAGGGCTCAGAAGTGCCGCTGCCATCACTTCTCAATTCCATCATTCGATGAAGGCCAAATGAACGCCAACATACACTATTCGCCAAATACACACACGCTGCCCTCCACAAACCATGCTATCGTGGCTTTATCCTTCCAGTACGAAGTGTTTAAATTTAGCTCAACTCAAGTATATTTTCGTGTGATAAGGTCTAGCCTGGCACGCGCAGAAATCATATAATACATGTGCACTTTGTATTTCGACGGCCCACTTTCATTTTGCTCTCTTGAGTTCAAGTATGACCTACACAAAAGAACACTGTCTGACATACGTTTGGAATATGATAATGGGGAGAAGCTGCACCGTGCGATCGACCATCAAGTCGGATAGTGAGTCAATGGATGGACCACTTCAACAATTAGGTGGTTACTAGCGACAACTAGGGACCAAGAGGCCATGGAAGGATAATACTGAGACGCTCAAGCTCTTGACTGAAGCTTTTAAATTAGACTGGCCGTGTTTAGCAGCTGAGATTGATCGAACGGAATTAAATAATCATGGAATCAGTCGACGTGGGAGTGCCTTAGAGGACACATAAATCTTCAGGGGATTTGGGTATTGCTATGGAAGAGGAAGAACGGAACAACATACCAAGTGTATGACACCTAGCATGACCAGAAAGGTGAATGCTGTTCATCATCACAGTGAGGTGATGAACATTATACTTTACTCAGATTATCGTGATTAGGCAGATAAGTGATTAGATCCAGTGAAAAATAACCCATCACTCGAAAAACAAACAGCAAGGGAGTCATTTCCAGGTACAGCTCTTCTTACGCACAATCACTCTTCAGTTCGCTGACGGGTGCACTTGACACGTCCACGAAGATGCAACTGACACAACCTGAATTACTCCAAATCCGTGTTTCTTTTTGTGTGTGGATTATTCCAGTGCTCATGTTTGGCTAATCGCAGTTAAAATGAGCCCATATGAAGCATATTTTCTGCAACAAAATCCCACCCACCCACCCCAAAAAAACAGACATAGCAACCCGATTGAATGTGTGCTTTCTTAGTTCGTCTGTCCTCAAATCTATAAAGGTACAATACTCTAATAAACACTCAAATCTAGCACAATAAAACCGTCGCATGAGACTGAGCGGAGTCTAGACGAAAATAAGCGCATCTATAGTGATCTCAACTCACAAGTACTCTCACATCTGAATTGCGTTTCAATTGGTCCGATCTCCTTCTTGAGAATAACATTACTCAGGTGTGCATTTCAGGTCTATTGATATCAAGCAATGTACTAAATTACGCAATGTTAGACGAGGGGGACAAAAATGTGCATTTCGTTCGTATAACTCCCAGGGGTAAGCAAACAACACTACTACTGCGCGAAACGAGGACAGTGTTAAAAAGGAGCAAAACTATGAACCTCAGTGAAATGAACAAACATCTCCATTGTCTCGCCAATTGCCTGTTAGTTCAGCCGCCAGTCGAAGGACTCAATGAACACTGGAAGAAAATCAAAGAAGCAATGCAAATATCATCAAAAACAATGTCGGACCCTGGCGTTGGTTCAGAATA
>UZAN01044890.1:21873-34489 GCA_900618425.1 Echinostoma caproni
CTAATTATGAACACAGGTGCCAGGAAAGTAGGCGTAGGCGAGATAATTAAGGAATCTAATGGCACACTGATTCACGATCAGCAACACCGTCTTGATCGATGGGCTAAACATTTCAAGGCTCATTTCAACTGGGCCCCATCGACATCTGATCACTCACCCTCCACCTTGACTGAGCAAATACTGCCAGTTGATGCTAGTCCTCCATCTGAAATGGAGGTTTCTCGGGAAATAAGTTATCTCAAAAGGTATAAGGTTTCCGGCCCCGACGGGCTGTCCCCATCGGTTTTTAAAGATGGAGGTTTAGTCTTGGTTTTGGAGTTAACAAAACTCCTGGGTTCAGTGTGGGAGAGGGAAGAGCTTACAACTGAATGGTGTGAATCGGTAATCGTATCGATTGACGCAGTACCAGTTAGCAAATACCACTTCAAAGTGGTTTCTCTCTGATTTGTCCCATCCATTCCATTAACACATGAAGACATATATTTGGGAAGAATTTATCAGTTCAGTTTAGTTTGTGCAACCATTAACCATGCACTATCGTGCGCCGGTATTGGTTGTTGTCTTTAGGGCTGCCAATTTGGATGAACATGAGGGAGAAAGACAGGAAAGGTTGAAAGCAGGATCAAAGAGAAAACTTAGAATTTCATTGCACTAATTTTGCAGAGAAATTGACAAGATGCAGATTTCATACAAGTCATCAGTTTCGCATGCTCTCATTCAGGACTGGAAACGCACAATTATGTGATCATAACAAAGAAACAGAGGAGTTGAAATGAGCACCTGGAATGAGATGGTGAATAAGTGCTTTGCCTGATTTGAGTATTTTATTTCCGAGTTAGGATAAAGCAAGATGACCATATTTGATAAGAATTAAGAAAATGAATTGGTTAAAACAAGATGGTGAAACCGAGTAGTGGTGGACGCCGGGGGTAGGTATATCGTACAATGCGGTAGGATATCATCTGGCATGACTTGATCACCGCCGCGGTCACAACAGTTGCGTCAAACAGATTTCCAAAACACAACTGTGGTTTCATGTGACGAATAAGTGTCGACTCTAGAAATAGAAAAAAACTGTGATTTTCGAGATCTCGCAATGACCCGAAACGATTTTAGTGACCGCAGTCTAGCGAATGCCGAGGAATTGCATTCCATGATGGTCCCCGGGGGACATTTTAACGCATTCCGATTGACAGATGCCTTTCTGCTCTTCTCGCGTATCTCAAATACAGTGAAACGCATGGAAGTAAATTTAGGTAACACTAATATCTTTTTGATTCACATTAGTGCGGGTGGCAAACAAATTTCTGATGGAAAATCATTAGTCTAGCGGCATTCCACGTTCTTCCCACTTCAGGTGCCAAACGACGAGATATCATGGTTGTCGCTTTATCTCCAGGGAAAGGTAGACATCCTTCTTCTAAGCAATTAATCAGACAGGCCGGATTGCTGCACTGGTAAGCGAACCTTAAGAGGATGATCATTATCAAGCAAAACATAGGCCGATCGTTCTAATGCATTCCGCAAGACTTGTGTGCTGCATGGAAAACCCTGTTAAAAACAGAGTTTGTATCCCATAAGGCAGAAGCTCCGTGAGTGTCATTCCTGTCCTGTTTAAGTAGGCTTGCGATATATAGGGATAGTTGAAGCTTCCCGTTTGACCATCGGTTGAGTAGTAAATCAGTAAAAGGAAGTTTGGGCTCGGATGCACATTCTAAAGTCAGGTCGATGCTGGGACGTTCTGCCCAGAATAATAACTAATATATCAACAGCATATTGACGGCATGGTAGTAGAGTGCATTCAGCTCTTCGTCCAGTTTGCTTTCTAATGTTGACTAGAAGATATCAGACAGAGTTGACCCGAACGGGCTTCTATAAGAAGCACCAGCAACTTGTTTATAGATATTTCCATTGAAGGTGGACTGCAAGTCGCGAAATACAGATTCAGCAGGGTTTTCAAATCACCGTCGACAATTCACTGGCATATTTGTATGCCTTACTTACAGCCTCCTCGACCGGGACGGTTGTGAATAATGACGTAAAACCACGAAATCCAAGGAAACGAGTGAAGAAATACACATTTGGTAGTAAATGATCCAAGTCCCTCAGTCCGAACTCGGGCAGTTTGGTGCTTAATAGAGTACTCTGAACTCGGGCAACTGTTGCGTGAGTTTGCGCACGAGGAGAGTAAGAAATTACACACACACACACACACACACACACACACACACACACACACACACACACACACAGTGGAACGTGAGAAATTGTTATTCCGATAGGTAGGTAATCCACGTGACGTCATTGCCTGTTTAGATGTTTATATCCGGCAAAAACCAATCATGTGCACATGTTTGTGCACTTAGAGGGGGGGGGGAGAGAGAATAATGTGTATTTACCATTTTGCATGCGTTGTTCGTTGTTGATCGCGTGAGGTGTTTCACTTGTTGCATTTGCAGTACCGTTGTTTCGGACTGAATTTCCATTTGTCATTTTGTACGGGAAGGTGAAAAGAATATTTATCGAACTACATGTGAACAGGTTTCTATGGCAACACAGCCATAAAATATATGAATGCACCTAAGCTCTCGTGATCTCGATCTATGTGCTGTCGTACGTGCGTCAACTGTTCCCATGGCACGGTGAGCTTGTGCTGTGTTTAAAATGAATCATAATTTGGGGCACTGTATGCAATTAATGAAAAGCATTTCGATTTCCCTGTGAATAGTATCGTATTATTATTATTATTATTATGTTGGTGACTAGGTGGTTGCTGATGTTTGTCAGAACCTGTCCCTAATGTTTGCTCACGTTTGTTCTGGATATCCGTCCCAAGAAGAAACAGAACCAAGGATTAGGTTTGTAGAAATGAGATATTCTGAAACTTCCGGAAGGTTGGAATTAAGTTCGGCTAGGCCTAGGCTGTTATTTAAGCAACGGCAGCAGAAACCTGAAAGTAGATATGATCAGTGCAAGAGAAGCGTGCGATGCAGAGCTCACTGTGGGGAATTGTCTTTTCGAGCTCCTTAAAAGCACGATAGTATTTAAAGCAAAACTTAACCCTGGAAGTGTCCAAGTTGACATATCTAGTGAAGAAACTTTCTCTGGAAGAGCAATATCGCCAAATAATGGCGATAAATGCCAAATCTCGACAGTACACTTGATTGTATCCGGTGGAGAATGATCCTTAATTAAGAGGGAAAAGCATCACGGTAGTTTAGCTACTTGATCGAGAGGTTAAGTCACTACTTAATATCTGAACCTTGATGGTTCTGATAAGCATGTCATGATTATGTAACCATGCCCTGATAATCCTCAATTCATCATGATCATCGTACAGCGAAATACCGTGAAGCGAACTTCACTGACCGCTGCCAAACTCACAATGCATACAAGGTTAGTGGTAAAGTTGAAAGTAGACAGGGGTTGGATCTATTTTGAGGAAGGGAGAAGAAGATGAGCCACTATGGTCAACACACAGAGAGTGCCCAATCGAACTCTGCATACATACCGTTTCAAGCATTCTGACCTGATAACAAATGACAACAAGAACGCCACTGCTGCCGGTTCGCTGCCATATCCTTCAGTGTCTCCAATCAACTGTGGAGTCTTTCGGACCCGAACCTGGAAGGTGAGAGACACCTATCCTACCTAATGTCATTTCTTCATACCTCGTCCCCACATCACCTCAATTACGTATGACTGGTTGGAAATTGAACCCGTCCTGCTGCTAGTCCTCAGTGTAGAGTGAAAGTGCTTCTGGTACATGATTTGATGATCACGACCAACCTGAATGAATCTATCAGGAAACTTGGAGAAAAACAAGAGGCAAGAAAAGAAAACTGCCGTTGCGAAACTGTCGGCTGGAGAACCGCTACATCATTGTTATTCACAATGTGTCATCGTAACTTTTTCTCTGAGTCTAAAAACATATTGGATTCAAATCAGTAAACTCCTTACAAATCCGGAGTTGAGTTTAGGTCGTGTAAAAAGTGCAAGAAATGCGGCCATGATATCATTAGGGAAAAAAACGGGTAGGATTAAGTATAATACAGAATTCGTGCTATCAGAATTATTGAACTGAAGTTTTCTACAGGTTAGTTGTCGGTGTTTACTTCATGTTTTTAAGTCACGTAGAATAATGACACAAGTTCAGTCATGTGGGAACAAATACCTATGTTTCGGCGAATGTTTCCATCTGATAACTGACTCAAGTTACGACCATGTAAGGCTTTGACTTCAATTTCGAAGGTTCATTCCTTGAGTATCAACCGGCACGCAAAAGTGGACTGCACTCTTGATGAGTCCCGACAGGGACGAAACAGTTGTCCGGTGCACTTTATCAACCATCACACTAACGATTCAATCGCAAACTAAACCATGGACTTAAACAGGCAGATTGTAATACGTCATTTACTAGCGATAAGCATGTCATTAGCATACAGCCGTACAGGACAACAAAAGCGCAACGGGTTTCCAGTCCGGTCAAGTCGAGATTCATGCACACACACACACACACACACACACACACACACACACACACACACACACACACACACACACACACANCACCGGATCCATGGGTCACTGTGACTGGACTAGTCTCAACTCATCAACACAGATCGTTCACGAATATGCGGTGGTTTTCGCATGAGTGACTACCACACAAGAAGACCATCAGAGCATGTCCATCAGCCCATACGCCGTGATGTCAAAAGCGATAGGAATCAAACTATAGTCGCGAACTTTAGTGAGGTCATAGGAAAATGTTTGATGTCCGGGCCTGAAGTTGGAAACATGTGAAATACACACCGGGGTCCTTCGAGTACAATCTCACTGTTATATAGGCCGCTATCGGGTGAAGACAGTAATGTGACATGTAGTAAATTAGGACTAAACCATCCCCTTATTTCTTGATGGGTTAAAATTCAACAAGTCGATACCGATAGCAAGAACTAAGTAAAAGCATTCTTCAAGCATACAACAGACACTGAATGAAAGAGAATGAACTCCGTAAACAGTTCTTCGCAAACAAACTATTTCCGTGAGCCAAACCATTGTTGAACTTGAGCTTTTTTAATTTCGTGTCTTTAGACTATTCACTCCAGATGAAAGATAATGAGAATAGTAACTGTAATAACCTGAGTTGATTTTTCAGTCGAGGCTGCAACACAACACGCGAAGGAATCAAAACAGACAGGGACTTCACAACACTAGTACGTGTTTTATTTTTGGACAACTTCGTTCGTCTCGGTTGTGATCGATTCAACCAATTGTTTAGTTAGACAAATAAAAGAGAAAGAATCAATGAATGAAAAAATGAGGCCGCTGTGTGGGACTGGTTTTTTGCCTCGGCTGCACAATATGCGATTTAATGACACGATCAAAAATACCACAGTAAACTGATGTTGTTGTGCCTCGTAAATTGACTATGTAACTGATTCTGGTTCCTCAAAAAACAAAAAACAACCATCATTTGAAACACTAGCCGATACAACTGACAGGACACTTCCTAGGACCTTCTATGTTTCTACGACGTTTAGGAACTAGAGCATAATTTCCCTAAAAGCAGTGAATGAAAAATGCCTAATGTCACATTGCAAACCAAGTATGGTAACCATTTTTCGTCTAATGACCAGCACAAGTAAATACGGATTATTTGTAATGTTCGATCTGATTTTGATTGCATTTAAAGGCTAAAACCTGAGCAAACTGCTTCGGTGTTTCAATAGTGTTCATTCAGGCTGTGCATAGGATGATATACCGGAGTGGTTGTGCCAGTCGTGACGGTACGATCAATCATGCGAAAAGCTAGCACACCACCAAGCGAGTACCGTGTTGACAGTATGTGTTGGCATATAGCACATTTCGCTGTCCTAGTTTCACCGTATCTCAATCACTGTGAGTGGTGTTCACGGACCCCGTCGGCCGATATAGCTCTCCCCACAGGACCAGGTAAACGCGGAAAGACACATGGATGCGGCTTGCGGAGGGCGGGGGTTGTTATCTTTGAGGTGGAGCTGTATTGCTGAGGAAGTGGTGAAATTCATGAGCAGTTCAGCCGCTGTAAATGCATGACGTGACGTTTGACTGATTTGTCTCGTCAGCGACTCAGTCCAGTTATCATCATTAGATGACAGTTGCATACAGTGGTCTCCTATTAGCCGTATACACTACCTGTCCTTTGGGTCTGTCTATCAGATGTTGACAAAAGGCAGCCCCTAAAAATTGTACTGGTCAGCCGATGTCTACCCTACTTTGATTTCCACCAGTGCAATCAGTTCAGTTTAGCTTCTCTGGAAAGCAGGTATCAGGTGGCGGGTGAGTTCAGAGGAAATTAGTTATGGAGTTACATTAACAGCGCGAGTGCCAGGTCAGCTCGGTTTTTCTTCTTACTATTCAATGGAATGGTTAAGCGGCTGTTTGTCATGATGAATCACCAGTCCGTTTTCGGTGCGGACAGTTTCACTAGCCAAGATGCACCAACTTCCGGTTTTGCGAATCAATTGAGATTTGATCTTGTTATTCCCGGTCTACGATCTCGTCTGCTCCGTTTACCCGCAACTTTCGCAATCCTTGTATGGCTTTCGGTTAGCTCATACTTCAAACACCGCTTTTTCCAGTTTTAATCTCAGCCGATTGAAATCTGTAGTCTTTATGAGCATGAGATTGGAACTCTCCAAAAATGTCCGAGGAAAAACGAATTGCTCGTCAAATTATATTCCATTATCCATTTATTCCATCATATTGAATGGTTCCAAATTCTTGTTTCAACGTTATCCTTGTCGTGAAGGAAAACGACCGAGCCAGGAAAGCGGTGATGTGTTAAATAGGTTTGAGATTTTGAGCGGTGATGAGTGAGACAAGGGACTTAATTTATCCAAAACACTGCGGGATCAGGCTTAATGTAAGTAACCTAATTGGACCGGGAATTATTCGCTGGATCATGTCAACGGTATCCTGAAATGTGATCGATTTCGGTTAACTTATCCGTTGGACTGAAACGTTGTGCTGTGTGTTAAAGTCGCTTGGGAGAATAACTATTTTTGTGTTTCGGTTAATACGAATCACGACGATAGGTTAGTCGAAGATTGTAATCTTTTGTGCCTTAAAACTGCAATCAATCGGGCGGACAGATAAGTGCTGTAAAACACCATTTATTGTTTCGTCTCTACATAGCAGTCACATAGTCTTAGGAGGTTCATTCCACACAAATGCTGATAGACGGAAATTGACTCGGCAAATGAAGCCTCAGTTTAATGAATCAGAACCATACCAACACTAAGTCCTGATCAACTGAACATGAATTACATACTTTCGTCGTATGCAGCAAGTAACCCGAGGAGGTGGGGTGGGTAAAATGCCCATTATTTACCACGCTTACACTGCTTGGGTCTTGGACCGATTTCTCAGAGACTGAACAACTATGGGCTGACATACATTTGTTATTTGGCTTACTCAACGATCCCGTTTACTGAGATGCACGGGAGTCTGCATTTCAGTCTTTTGAGTCCGTAAGAATTTAGAGGACCTAAAAGTGAAGCTGTTCAGTTAATACTCTTCAACTAAAGAAAATAATGTAAACGAATCAAATTTACATTACATGAAGCGGGCGTTTCGTATGGTATGTGAATTCGACAATACCCACCATCGGCAGTTTTCATTTTCATCAAGCAACCAATCCCGTTTTGGGACGACATTTTGTCGACCTTCCGTACCATATTCTGACGTTATGATTCAGATTTCAGATGAGAAAGTTCCAAATGTTTTCCAGTGCGTTGAAGTCGTAGATAGATACGTGTAACCCAAAAACTCTAACACTCCAGTATAATGAACAACTTTTGATAACTTTCAACTCAAGAATATCTTTGATTTATGAGGACTGGCTCATAAAGTTAGAGGACAAACTTATTTCTCACTAAACGTTATCCCAGATCTATTTATTCGTTGTGCTTTTTATTCTGTCGTGATAACTTTATAGATCAAACAACTTCATCGATTGCATCATTTGGCTGTTTTATGTATGATGTAGCTCATAGGAACAAAGCTTCGATTTGCCTTTGCTCAAAAAGCCAGTTCTTTCCCGATGTACTAAGTTTTCCGTTTGTTACGTCCATCGGATCTTGGGAAATCATGCTCATGTGTGCGTGCACAGTTGGGTGCAAAGTGACTGTTCCGGGACCGGTTGTCTATTGACAATGAGATTTTCCGGAATCCCTTGATCAGCATGTGCGAATTGTGTCTTCGCTTCATGCATTAGTAACTTATTTCACGTGCATACAATGGATACAAAACATTTTTCGTCGCTAGATTTTACCCCAATCCAATTGATAAGAGTTGATGAATAGAAATTTCATATTCAAGTTTTTTTTGACAACTGGGAATCATATCTGAGAGAGTTTAATATGCTTCACTCACTGGTGGGTTGACACGACAACCTGGAGGAGGGGGATAGGTAGGACGGAACCGATTTTCGGGGATCTGTTTCCCCTTCCCTCATATGTTTCCATTTGAGTGACCCTCGAGTTCAAGAGTTGTTTGTTATTTCTGAACATGAACCAAAAATGGTAAAGACTGTTATGAAAACTGTTGCGAAATTGATCTACCAACAGAACAGTGCAACAATACAGATTTCAAGTCGATTTGATCTCTTAGCAACCAAGTGTCCCGCAATTCTTGCTGTTCCTCTTACCAACTCATTTTTAATGATGCACTATGTGCCCGAAGCTCGTACCGAACTTGTAATCATAAGCATTTTTTGACAAAATTCCGAGGAATCTCTATTGAAATGCAATTATTCCGGGTCGGCCAGTGAGATTTAACTTTCATTGGTCTCGTTTGGGTGAATGAGATTAAAAAAATTCTACTGACAGACAGAGGAAATTTGTTGTGGAACATGCGAAAAACTGACAAAATTTAAAAATTTAAAAGTATTCAAATCCGCTCAACGTATGAACGTGAAATGTATTGAAATGAATGTAACCTATCGCTCGTTTGCATATTTAAATGGACAAGCGTAGAACGTTCTCTCGCTATGATTAACTGTGCGAGTTCTGACTCGTCTCATTGTGGTATACACGCCACCGTGACAAAGGTTGTTTTATGTCCGGCAGACGATGTTCACAAGTTTAATTTACCTACTAGTGCATAGCTATTCGGAGGAGGAGCGGGGGGGGGGACATGAAGTGAACTTGCGGTCAATATTTTAAAACCGTTCAGCACGGAGAAGAAGCTAAGTTTTACAGATGGTAGATGGGAGCATCGGGTACGTGCAACGAACTGAATACACAACACTATTTTATTTATTGGATTCGAGCAGACAGTTCAGTTTTTGTGTGAGCAATTGTTCAAAATATCGATGAGATTAAATGCCATGGTATCATATTCTATTGTTGTACTACCAGCTTTACAATCGGGCGGTAAAAATTCAGGCGCCAAACGAGACAGTAATTCAACAGCGACCGAAAGTGCGCTGCTAATAGACTACTGATTTTGGGAATGGTGAAAGAGAAAATAAAAACGACACAAATGTGATGGCTCATTTATTGCTAGCACTCCAATCATGTAAATGATAACAATAATGAATGATCGTTCAAACCCCGATTGGAATTTCTCATGGAAGTTGAAATGTTTGCCTCGCATTGTAATCGTGGCAGTGTTTTAAATGGTCTCAATGGTCCCGTTGGCGTGGTTTTTAATGGTTCCAAGAATGTTGTATCTCGTAGTTTTTTCTTGAATGACGCCATCTCAGAGTGTTGAATTACCGAAAAATAATCCATTGAGTATTGAGTATTGTATTGAGTATCGTGATATTTAGAAAACACGGTAGCGAACAAAGCTAGTTTCCGGCAACTTCTTCCTCGGACTGATACAGTTATATATAGGGTTCAAAATTGTCAAACCAGTGTAATCGTTCTATGTGATGAATAGGATTGGTTGATTGTGATATTGTGATATGTGGTTTAGAAATGAAAGGGCAAAGTTTGTTGTTCCTGTTGTGTGGTTTGGAAATGCTCACATTTCGGGTCTGCTTCCCTGGATCATACCGAAGGGCACGGTCGTTTCGGTCGACTGTATCAGATTGAGGTTAGGGTCAACGAATTGACTGAAGAAATTGCTTTTGAGAACAAAGGGATGGGTTGAGTAGGCCAATAGCCACTACCTGGGATGTAGCAAGGTGCCTTTGAGTAACAGCTTTCGATGTTTATTTAACGTACATCAGCGAATGTCTATTGTTCGAGATCTCGATATACTGGTAGAAGGCCCCAGATGTATTGGGTCGTACACTGCATAGAAGAAAAACCTTATTGGTTACGGAAAGCCCATTGATGCTAAATCACTCAACCAATTAAGAGTTATAAACACATCCCCTAACTAGAGTAGATTCCCTGAAGTATTTAGGATATACAATCGACAGAAGCTTAAAGTAGACATACCATACTCACAACTCTGTACAGACACGTCATGGATTATCTTTTCAACTACGAAGATAAGGCGTCCAACGCCAAACAAAAATTCATTTCAATTTTTGTTTATTAATGTTTTATTCCGTTCTTCTTTATTGTTCTCGGGGGATTTTGCTGGTCCACTCAAGAAAGAATTCAAAATTCTTTGTGAAGGTTTTTCAATCATCAGTCCTGCGTCTTTTATACCCGCTGATGATCTATCTAAAAAACAGTGTGAACTTCACTTATCCGCATGTGAAACATTTGCACAGAAAATTCCCTCTGATCTCATTCATTCTTTATATGGCGATCTATCCAACGGCTGCTCTCATTCATCTCCGCGTTCTACATATCGATTAAAACCGTCTCGCATTAACCTCTACAGCAATGCCCCAGTTTTCCCAATCTCGCCAGGACCATTTTGAGCCAACAGAGCTTTTCTTCTGAATTTCTCAACAACCTTGGAGGTTAAATGTTCTACTTATATTTCCTTCGTTTGGTGAGATGTGTAATTTTTGACTGAAGTGCGGACATCTGTTCCAGCAAATGTCTATACAAATACTAATTATGTTACCGGTCGGATAGTGGAGTCATCGATCCAGCACTGCAGCACTCCCGTCGATTGTGATGACACTGCACCGAACGGTCAAATGGTTGGGGCTCTTTTGAAGTGCTTAATCAATTTTCTGAGGAAGATTGGCCTGAAGGACAGGAACCGCTCGATAAAATAAGTGGTCCACAAAATAAAATTGAGTACGGGCATGAAGACTAGGATCTGTAGGGTGAATGATTTTATGATGTTTTTGGTTCTCATGGTAAATATGGCCCCAAACTGATTATTGTTGTACAAAGCTAACATACAGAGCAATTTATAATTGATTGTTAAGAGCTAAATTGCGCAACCCTCGTGAAACATCGCATAAAACCGGTTGCATCTTTGCACCCGGGTTGGTAATTCACGTCTGATGGAATACGCCATATCTATTGATTTTTAGAATAAGGAGTCTCATGTGATTGTCTGGTGCAAACAGTTCCTGCATTTTCCTCTTTCAGTCTGCAAATCCTAAAACGTAGTGCATGTGGTGTGATTGTGTCTTTCGAACATGTATTTTATTCATCTTCACCAGTAGGGGGAGGGAAGAGAACGTTTTAGATCCGCAATGTTCCGTGTTGACGAGATTCATGTGAAACAGAGAAAAACCGGAATATTCGACAAAACTCAACTGTTTGTCTGAATTTGTGCTAAAGAAATCCATTTTAGTGGTTTTCTTCAGTAGTGCAATTTAAAAAGCTTGTTTGGAACACCAGTTCAGTTTTACTTCTCTTCCTACGATTCACTTCTGGGAGAGAATCGTTTCGTACCAGTTGCAAAATGTGCAAGTCCCGTGATTGTTCACGTCAAAATCTATGAAAAAATATCCCAGACAAGTCAGAGTCTCAAACAGGACGAAGCAGCTATCGGACATCATAAATATTTTCATTTTCATTTTTCAGATAAAGATACCAGGTAATTGAAAAACAAAACTTGTCGAAACAAAACACAGGTTGTAGGCGAACATATGTTTTCGGTACGTTTTTCATCAAGTCAGTACAATCACATGTGATAAAATAACGGGGTGTTGTGTTGGGGTCAAACAGTCGAGGTCAAATAATTATAGCAAAGGGGTGGGATGGGGACATATTTGTCACTCCTCATATTCAGATAGGAACGGGTTACGTAGGCGTTGATAATTGATTTGGGTCATCGCCACGCTCATGAGTGATGTTGTCCGCTTTGGGCCAGGGAATTTTAGGTACCTGAACAAGTTTCTTTTGAGCACACAATTCTGGCTTCAATAAGCAAATGATAATTTCCTCGGCTGTTGTTAGCGTTTTAATTCGAACACCCTTGGATTTGTGTTGTGGGACGCGATAAATGATGGTGTAAGCCGTATGTCCTGCTTCGACCAAGTGTGCAACAATGAAACTGGAAATAACTCCGATTCCTCCGTGTCTAAACCAAGTGGGTTGATGTTCCTTGATGCGCTTAGATAGCTACCTTGTCGTACGACCTACATAAGTGGTACCACAGGTGCACTTGAATTGGTAGATGAGTATTGATGAGGACAACATAGGCAACTTTGACATCGGATGACGGGTGATGTTGAGAACACGCATCTGAGTTTGACAGC
>UZAN01044891.1:17737-30265 GCA_900618425.1 Echinostoma caproni
GAGCGGGCTAGTGACGGAAGGTGAAGCTGCAATAGACCATGGATGTAACTCGTTCGTAAGCAAGAGAGCCAGTCAGCTTTTCAGGATGAACTTTGAGAGAAGAAAGTTTTTGGGCACTCCCGAACGTTGGCTGAGCGTTGATGTGCAGTAGTGTATGCGTGAGGCAGAAGTGTAGTAAAATGATGCCGATGAAAATTAAAAAAAAACAGAAACAGAAGCATATGAAGACAAAAAATGATAAACTGAAGCAGTATAGAATAGAGTCCGGAGTTGATCTAGCGATAGTGGTACGAAAACACGTCAGAGAGACAGTTTCCGTGCATCTGTTTCATCAATTATAGTGTGATTTATTTTAGAAATAAAAATCTCAATTTTTCAATTTTTTTACCCCAGTTGCTTTGAGATAAACTGAAACAGGGGTGATAACCAATTAGACGCTGAGAGTAGGTTAATAGTTGGTCAAGCCAACTGGGAACTGTGGATGTGAAACTGTCTTCCCCCAAAAAGGAAAGGAATATTCTGGTCAGTTGAGTGGCCTTAGCAATGTAAACTGGAAACTAGACTATCCGCTAATCTCTTTCCCGCGGTATATGATGTGCAGTACGCGTCACTCGATTTTTAGGCGGAATCGAACCAAGTACTTCGAGAAAACAAGACAGTCGACTTTATCAGTTGAGTGTACGCAAACCTTGATGGAAACACCGATACTCCCAATAACGACATCATCAAGTTGTAGTTATTTGTCAACTATGTGTCAAATTAGGGGATTATCAAACAAGGAAACTGCGGGAAAACGTTGTTCATTACACTGGCGAGACTGATCAGTGACAATAGTCGGTGTCTGCTACGAATTTCTAGCCAGAATGAATTGAAATGTGAAATACCACAGCCACCTGGCTGTTCTGTACACTACTGAAAAATAAACTACTCAGTGCTGCGATGGTGATCTACATTTTTAACTTTTAGGACTCCCAAACGGATTCCGCTTACGACCTTGTTATATTGGTTTAACCCAGAAATCTTGTCTTACTGCAATTGCGACATATTCGTAATCTCTCACTCTGAGTGTCATCGTCATTGCAATGGACTGTGTAGTTTCACACGTGATTTGCATTAGTCGTTCGTGTCTTCGCTGTGTTAAGTAATGTTCAGTTATGTGATATTAAGAAAAGGTATAGTGACACATTGTAGTAAGTGAACAACGATCACTAACGTCGTGAATTCGGTTTTAGGTCATCTAAACGGGGCAGTGGCTAATGGTTCAAGATTCAAAGATCAAAGATATAAGACATATTATGGGAATAACTTGCAAGCTCTTGATTTTCTCGTCCCATGGGTTTATGTTGTGGTTAAAAGACAGTGATACATACAAGTCCTTGAGAAAAAGGTCATGGGATACTAGCTTCTTCTACTACTGCACACAGTTTCACTTATGTTGGAATGTAAGGTGTCCTAATGCTTCATCGAGTTCCAGTTTGGGAGATTCTATGTTTGGTGCACAGACGACGTGGAGTGACCCCTCCCCATAGATCTTCGCACTGGCATTCATAAACCTTCTGGGACAAGTTCTGGGTCACCGAAACATATTCGTAACTTAATCGTCAACCCTCAGCTCCATGAGAGACCTGTGACCAAGATACCAGAGGAACCTGGTGAGCTGCTCCTAATCAGTCATTATTTGCACTAGAGTTACAGTGATCACTTCACATGAATGTGATTGCTCAGCCTGTGTTTCAGCTGTTTACATTAGGCAGAAAATCTATCATTCAGGAAGATGCATTCAGTAGTCAACTCTTCATTCTGATGATTGACTTGCACGCCACATCAAATGAAATTTGAAAAGAACGGTACTATATTCAGCGACGAGGGAAATTCCTCACTCTTGACTGTACTGATGATGACTGAGTTCTTTTATAATCTGGGTTATCATCATTTCCGTGGACGATAGGTCTCAGTTCGAAATTACTCAAAACAAAACTCCACCAACTAAACCGTGCGTCAAATCCTTGATACGGTTTTGTCTGCCCATGATTCCGACTATTCCACCCGGCCTAGGATTTTCTCGAAAAACAAAAAGTTCTCGCTATGTTTACGGTGCACTTCAACACGATGGGGCTACCGGACCAGACAACACACAATCGGGATTTGAATCTGGATAAAATTATGTGCAGTATATTAGTGAGGTCGTGTAAACACTTCAAAATGTAAAATGCACCGCCTAGCGATGATATGACAAACAGAGTTTATCCGTCATGTATGGAATAACTTTGCAGTTCAAACAATCCGGAAAGAAAATTATCCTGGGGTATTTTTTCCAGTCATAAACACTACTCAGATATTTTGTGCAATTTATTTTGCTCTACCGGGGCCAATTTTCTAATCATAAGCCAATTTAGTGAAGTCATTACTAAGATTCGTCTGATTCTCCCATCTCGGTTCCATTTTCATCATATCAAACTTGATCAGTCTGATTTGTTCGGTTACCGAGCAACTTGAAGTAAATTGGGGTTCGTGCAATAACGTTGAATACAGTATGAGTAAATATCTAAACCCGTTCTTTACAGTGCTCCAATTGTAACTGACAGCTAATTTGGACTGCAAAAATGTAATTTTGTGCCTTACAGCTATGTACATGCATGAACCAGTTAGTCCGCTACAGTTACAGGTTGCACTAAGCCGGCTTGAGAATGCATGAGTTGATATTATGTAGGAGAAAAGTCCACAAGCTGTGAGTAAATTTATCATTTCCCTTGTTACTTTCTAGATTTCAGTCGGTTGAAAAGCGTCCGACATGAATCAAAACGAGCGGCTACTTTTATTAATTTTCTTAAAAACAAAACTTAACACCTAAACCATATTGTATCAGTCTAAGAATGGAAGGAAGTTTGAGCGGTCAAACATCGGCTACTCTCTGCACAAGCGTATTGCAAGCCATACAATAACATTCCACTGAGGAACAATTCTCTATCCACAAGTCGGTTATTGTTGATTTGCGTGTCTGGTCTTGATTACCAATTGCTCGAAGAAAGCAAAAAACAAAACCCTTTCGAAGTGGTCACTTCATTTTTCGCGTGAACAGTTTCACTGGAATGCTAGAATGCGACTCGTTTCGCGCTTCTTTTCTTGGTTCCGCATTTCATTTCCCATGCCGTAGTCCACTCACTCAGTCATTCAGTTTCGGACCTCCGCCTAAATCGATCACACTTATCTGTGTCCCTCTCTCTCTCCCTCGTTGTCATTGAGGACGCCATTACCCCGTCTATAGTTGCAAACTAATTTGGTTCGCGTGATTGGTTCTGAGCCGTTCCAATGACATGAGTACACATCGGGCTCCTTCGATGGAGACTGATGCGCCAAATCGATTGCGGTGTTTAATTTCACCGTTTCATGGATTGACCGCGAATCGAAAATGATGCTTGCGTATCGCAAGATTAGTTACGTGGCAAGAACATTCCAGATTTGCTCATGTTTTCCGGAATGGCTGATGTTTATTGTTGTCATGTTGGTGGTGGCTTTAATGTTTGTGGTGGTGGTGGCCGTGAACCGATTACCAATAGTCAACGGGGTCGAAACAATTGTACACATGGGTGCTGTTTAGAGCCACCAATGTTTTACGTAATTGAATTCTTCGGGAGTATCCTTGTTCCATTGGAAGGGAGGATCGAATTTCCCTGTTTGATTTATTATATTGAACTCAATACTCGGCACCGAACATTCATTCATTTTTGGAAGGCAAGGAACTAGTTACTTGATTCCAATCATATAAATTGCTGCTTGCATATGTCAAGTTTTCATGAAGTGTGCGCTGTCTTCTGGGCTTTGGTGTTTATTCAAAACGTAGAGGAATTATAGCAAAGCGCAGCTACAGTTAATGAGATTAGTTGTGCAATACTGAAACTTCAGACGACCCCGAAATTTTGACCGAATCGAGTGATTTGGTGGGTCGCTTATCGTAAATTGGCTTTTGCATTACTCAGAGATTTGTTGATCCTAGAGAGTGCCAAAACTGGATTTTTCTCGCTGAGATATGCCCTATTGAGATCCGATAAGATTTTGACAGNNNNAGGGGGGGGGGGGGGGTGCAGACAAGCTGGTAGAACGTACTTCATCATGAGCGGTGGCGAACAGTGAATGTCTTCAGCTTTTGACAATGTGGCTGAAGATACCTCTGTAATTGGCTTCACACATAGAGTGATTAAAAAACCCAGACAAACGTATGTGATCCCAACGAGATGCACTCACAGTTCAACCATCTGATCAGTCAATGGGTCAGGTACACTTAGACGAGTTCATTCTAAGCACACACACTTCCGCATGCCCACCCACGTAAACTTCATACGTTCGTGAGCTTGATAACGATTCGCGGAGTCTCCAACATTGCAGATTCCGATTTATTGGTGAGGTGTTGACGGAAGGAGTTTTGGAACCGATGCGTATATCAGCAACAGTCTTAAGCACATGCCCCTAGATTGGCGGTTATTAACAGTGGATTATAGTAATAAAATGAACGTTTCAACTTAAATTATTCAAATGATTTAGATTTATATGTCAGGGGTTTTTGATTCATCACCGGTTTATGGGAGATTGACGGTAACAAAATCAACCGCATTCATAGCCCAAACCAGTGCTTGAATTACCGTCGACATGAATATTCCTTTTTGCTCATTTTCGAGACTGCGGTTAACCTGAATTGCGGTGTTTAATGTCTGGGCAGACGCTACATTCACGAAAGCAGGTTTGGAAAAAAAAACATTTCGAAAAATGCAGTTTTATGTAATTTCATAGAATATTGTATCTACGAGACAGAACAACGCCCCTCAGGGCAAATGCAACTGACCGGAAAACAAATTATCTTCTATCAGGTTACGCGGCGACTATCCAAACTTGTGAAGCGTCTCAAAAATCTCTCTTTCTCTTTTTTGTACTATACGATAGTGTCCGGTGTACTACGATTGGTGAAGGACTGAATGTTCGACAGGGCTGTCTATGAGTTCCGGGTCAACTCACTGTTTACAGCAATCATTGGCAAAAGGCAAGAGTTGTTTACGGATATGCCAGAAAACTTATGACATTCTGTAGCTTGGGGTGGGTGAGCTGAATACGGGTTGCATTGTTTGATAAACTAAGTGAGTTTAAAGGGTTAAGTTGATTTTATTCCCCACAGACCCACAGAACATAGGTTCTGGTCCCCTTCAAAACGATGTACGGTTGAATAATGTGTTCAAACAGTTGCATCGAACTAAAAAATTGATTCTATTTGAACTTAACACGTCTTGAAATGCACGGCAGTTTCACTTTTTATTCATATCAATTAACGAAAGCCGTTTCGAAACCTCGGGTTAAACTAGATCTTTGGACTTCATGATTTTGGATGCATTAAAAAACGTAGTTACAAAATATTGTTTGGTCAGTTGTATAGCGTAACTGGACGATATTATCGACCATTGGGGTAGACAACCTAACCGCTATTTTCAAAGGTTAAAATCGTCGTATATATAAAAAATGAAGCTTGAACTGAAAAGCTAGGACGCACCGGACAGCTGCTTCGACTTGGTTGGGTCTCATCAGCGTTAAGCGAATCCATCGACCCAAATGGGGATGGAACCTGGGACCCCATGGGCAGAACGCAAGTATGCTACGCACTAAGCCACCGAGCGGCTGATCAGGCCGTTTTTCATTATCCCTTTACATGATATAGCACAATCTATCTTTGCGAGCTTGTTGCGGGCCACGGTCCTCGCGCATTGCAGCAGTAGCCTCCTAGGTAATGGCTCGATTGGAAGCAATCACAATCTGACAACTCAGTATTTAGCTCAGAAAATAGGATGCCGGTTCTGATTTTCAAGTTCACTAGGGATTGGAGGGTACGCATCACTTGTGATTCTGAACAAGTATGAAGTGTTTGACACGTGCGATTCCTCAACTACTGCGACGAAGTGCAAACAAACAGCAAGTATTTCTGGACTGATTCAGTCTAGTAGCACGGATTCAGTGCTCGAAGTCTAGCACCTACGTTCTTCCACCAACTCACTTCATTCAATGAAATATGTTATTTAGAAAAATACGTTTCTTTTTCCGTCACCAACTGTAGCTTTTCGCAATCCGGAGAACTAGCCAGGAGCATGCGTCTTGCGTTTTCCCACATAGATGTGTTTTACTTTGTTTTAATATTAAGTAATCAATTCAAAAAACAAAACTGCATAAAAATCAAAACAACCTGAGGTTCAGGACGCGCCACAATTTTTTGCGCATATCTTGTAGTGCACCAAATTGAATAGACGAAGGACAAATCTATCACGCAACAGGTCTATCAGTCATGAGAGCTACAGGTATAGAGCCGGTATAGGCCGGAACGAATTCTTGTTGTATTATTAGTAAAAGTTAAATTTTGTGTATAAAGAGGCTCACAAGTTGCTTTTGTCTCAGTCGATGTGAATTTTCGTATAAATGCATCAAAAGATGTAATTTTCTTCAACTTCCTATGCAGTTTTGCTGGTGTCGAGATACGAATCCAGTCAAAGTTTCTTCGGGGTCTCAACTATAAACCAATAATTGTGTACCCAAAATCGATATCCGGTTTATTTTGCTGATTACGAAGAATTTGTTACCGAACCAACGGTAATTTTTGTATTCTTTTGGAGAAACATTCTTTTTGTTTAATGCCGTCAACAATTAGATTAATTTACTGCAATTAACACAACGTTTTAGATCCGCTGGTGTGTTCCACCCCGATGGTCACCTTTCGGATCTGATGGAGTGACTGACTGAAATAAACTTTATGTAGTCACGTATCGTACTCAGGCGAGTTCTGATGTTTCGAAATCACGTATGCAAAGATCGCTAGTATCGACGGATTCGAACCCATACATGGACGCCATCCACGCTTTGGTGCAGCTAAGTGAAGAGGCAGTTCTGAAGTTTCTCGCAGTTGAACAACCCGACAAGGATACTAACTACGAGTAATGGACCGAAAAGCTTAAAATGGGTGCACGGTATTTTGGTTCCCTTTGGCTATTATCTTCAGTACTGCTTCACGCGATTCACAACAGCATACCAGACCAACAGGCACATTTATAGACCCCCCCCCCGAGCCGTACTTACGGTATTTAAATTCAGGCTTTTTCAATCGATCTACAAAAATCATATGGCGCCTAATCGTTATTGATCAAGGAATTCGTTAATCATATGGCTTGCTATTCTCGTCATCATCTGCCTCGTGTAACACCGAAAGTTGATAGACGTTTGGGGCTGGAGGGGGGAGCTGACCATAAATTAGTTGGTATGCCTCTGTTTGTGTGTTTGTGATTAGGTCAGAGTTTCGTTGATGAACTAAGCACATTCACCAAAACCCCGTTTCCTCCTACGATGATTACTCGGAGAGAGAGAGTATTCCCGTACACATTGCACTATCATGCATGACAAGGGATGAACCGGTTGTGTTTTGTTCAGCCCGGATCAGCCCAAGATAACTGTGCATGTGTTCTCGTATGTACAGTTCAACTCTGGATGCTTTGCGATTGCACACCTCACCCAAAGTGAACGGGTATTTCTTTCGAACGTGAAAGGCACTTAAGTCTTGTGTCACGCACGCACGTACGCACACAGACAACCTCAAATAGTTCTATGACCAAAGCGAACGGACTAGCACATATAGCCGCGCTTTGATTTTTCGCTTCATCTCTTTCTTGTCCATCGAAATCTTGGCTTTAACATGCTATTCACACATGAAATTTTCCCGCCTACTTTATGCAGCTTTATACGGACGGGACGAGTCCTATGGGGTTGCCTCCCATCTCTCTTATTCCCTGCTTCACTATTACCTATGTCATAGGTGCTTCTTTTTTCTATGTATGAGTCATTGAACGATGTCCTAGGCGGATACTGGCATTGCGCATGTTTGACCATTTGCTCTGTAGGACCAAAACTACTACTTCCAATGTGTACGTAGAAAGAGAGAAACGGTAACTTCGTTCAGTCCAGTCCAGTCCAGTCTCGCCCCGCCCTGCCGCGCCGCGCCACTCCGTGCCCTGTCCCCGTCTCCGTGAGTCTGTGAGAAAATCTTAGTACACTCTCTGAATTTGGTTTCGTTCGCTAATGTGAAGCGGTGCAAGCACGATTGGGAGAAAGGACTCTACAATGAAAATGGCAGTTAAAAAATCAGCCGTATCATGTTAAATGTCACGCTGACAATTGTCCAAGAAGGGCGGGAGTATTGGATTGAGGGTAAGAGAACGGATCATTTCTGAGACGGATCAGTTGTTCGTGCATCCGGATCGCTTGTGACCTGTGTTCGTTCCCTTTGGCTGAGACGTGGTCACCTCAATTGCCTGTGTTTGTCTTCAGTCTGCCGGGCTCCTTGGAGTATGTGTGTGTGTATGTGTGTGTGTGTGTGCGTCAGTGTGTGCGTGAACCACCGCCAGGCAAATATACGGTGACGATATACAATTGAGGAACATACAAAGAGGAAGATAGATCTTCGAGTGACATTTTCCGATTTGTGCGCACGCAATAGGGTCGAATATTCGCCCCCGGCAATTTGTGAAATCCTCAGAATCCACTCATCCACCACCCAACCGAACCAGGGATCTACTCGTCTTTCGAAAAAACAAAAAAAAGAACCAAATTGGTTCTTGCCTAACAGACCTACTGTAATTTAGTGAAATATTGGGAAGACAAATATGCGTGTGTGCGTATGTTCATAACCTCTCCGACTGTCAGCAGTTGATAGTGATACCCTATTGACTAATCGAGACCTTCTACTTTCTGTCTTTGGTGGTACAGGATAAACCCATTGTTGGAATCTTGATTTCATTATTGTCTGCAAAGGAGGAGTAATAGAAGTGAGGTTGGTGGGTCAGGTGAGACGAGGGTGGGATTGAATTATTCACGGCCACACACGCGAAGGCACATCTGAGGGTTGTAAAGGTGAAATCAGATGGGTCCGCAAAAGATGTAAAGTGCGATTAGCCATTCCGAGATTGCACGCAGTCCGTGCGCACAGCGAGTGGTGATACAGGCTACAGTCATTCCTAAAATGCTTCGGTATACCAAAACAGAAAAAGCTATTCTGAACGATTTTTGTGAGACTAGGGTGTTAACGTAGCCGCAACATATAGAATTTGTCTATTGTATAAGCAGTGAATTTCACCGTAGAAAAATAACTCTAAAAACTCCATTTCGCCTGTTCGCCGAGCTTGGCAACTTGTTTGCAAACGTTTCATCACCAACCAACGTGGCATCATCAGTGCTTATGAAGTGACTTGATGATGTCACCACGGCTGGTGATGAAACATTTGTGAACAAATTATCAGGCTCGGCAAACAAGGGAAGTGTGTGTGCTGTGATTCTATTTCTCACCGGGACAGACTTGTTAACCTTTGGTTCAGAGATTGGCAACTAGAAAACTAAAACCCGCGGGACTTGGAATGGCGAACCACATAACGCCTCGATAGGTTAGAGTGGGGGTATCGAACCGGATGACAGGGAAGCGACCATAGTGGAGTAGTGGTGGTGGGGGTGGGGTTCGAACCTCGGACCATGGGGTCCAAAGGACGCCGGTGACAGGATTACAACAACACGTTAACATCAGTGCGGTCAATTGAATCACTTTGCTCTCATTCGTACGTTTCGTGCTCCAAAGTATGCAGCTTTCATCCAGTCAATGTGAACTGATCTCGGTGAGGTCTAAGAAGCCCAGTCGTTATTGAGATCTCAAGTCTTGGGATTAATTGACATTTCCTTTTGAAAAAAGACAGTGGGTATGGTTATTAGTATGACAGACGGAATAATCAAAGCATTCCACTCAATGTATTCCTCGTCAAAACTCGAAAGGTAACACTAAAAGTGGTGTATTGTTTAATGACGTGAGAGGACATGATATTCAATGCTTCAAAATATGAAATTCTAAAGTTCTGTTCTTACCACTGATAAGCATTGTATTTCTTAAATCAATTAACATGCATCTATTTAGTGCGATGGCAGTTGCATATGCAGTGACTCGATCACAAACACAAGATCACATGGAATATCAAGGTGGGGAAATTGGTTTATTTTCTTTACTCTTAGTCGCTTTGATATCACTGAATTGACTGCACTTTTCCTAATGGAGTACAACAGTTAACATGTACAATAAAGTGTTTTAAATATTTGTCATTTTGTCTTTATTTTTGACTGTGTACCGATTTCAGTAGTATCGAGCATCATAAAAGTTGATTTACAACGTGCTAATGAAAAAGAAGCACCTTTCAGATTATTCAATAATGATCCGATCTCAAATAAATTGGCATAGACAAAATAGAAAACGCCTTCTTTTCAGAATATGGTTGAAAAATTCATTTGATATCACTGTACGTAAACTTTCATTGCGTTGAGAATGAGATGCGGTCTGTATTTTTTTAAATTAAATTTCTTTAGTTCGTCACTGGTTCAAACAAGTTCATGGTTTGTTGAATTAAACTACGTAGTAAACTTTCACGGTTTCCACCGAGAAAGGTTAGCAGAATGTGATAAAATTTAACAGTCCGTATACAGGTAAACATATATAGTCAAACAGAATATTTTGAAGTTATGCATAAGCAGAATTGACTACAAACCGAATGTCATTATTTTCCTCACGATGATAGAACTTCACGCATTTTTATTTATTCGCAGATTTACAATCACAACCGCTAAATATGCTCAGTGTAAACACGTCATCGACAGAGCAAAAGGAGGGGGAGAAGTGGTCCGCCAATGTAAACCAGCCAATCACATCGCAAGGACACATAATCGCACTGACCAATCACAGGGCGTCCGACCTGAGTCAGACGGAACCGCAATTGGCAAGTAACGAAACAACCTGTACCCGGAATTCCGACAATACGATCAAACCAATAAAAGAGAATAATGCGGTGAATCACACACAACCCTTGTCTACCTTTGTTAATTGTAGTGCGCAACTGCTTACCCTGGTAACGGAAAACGGTTATTTTCCAGCAGGAACCACACTCACCACGGTCGACCATATTTACAATGTACATACGTTTCCCTGTTCACAACATACGACCTCCGATGTTACGAAACTGTCGCTCACTAAGAACACATGCAATCAAGTAGATGGGCACCCTCAACCTATCAGTGGTTCCTCACTAGTTAGCATTCCTGTGATCCCACCGTCCCCGTACGACGTTGCCAGTACACGCGTTGTCTATCCGTCTGCAGCGAGTGATACAAACAGCACTTGTGGGACCCGGCGACATTTCAGGCGGCGTGTTGCAAATTATCACCAGAATCAGCGACATCACTCACATCACAGTCAACCGAGACCGGTGAATCTGTTGAATCGTGTGACAAAGATGCGACCCAATTCAGACACTCAGAATGGAACGATTATTTGGAAAAATGGAACAAATCGAAATACAGCTTCGTTGTCGCCACCCGTTCGTTGCAGCTCGGGTACATCTGATTTGGGCCCCTCTGATAGCGGAAACCCAACAGATGTTGTCGAGCGACGTGCTACTTCAGTCGGACCTCCAACGCTACACACAGGAAATCAGAAAGATACCAAGTCAGGTGGATCTAGCGATCCGCTACAAAGTCCATCCGGCGGCGAATCATTGGATGTACTATCTGTGGACTGTATGGTCAATGCATGGGCTCATGTGGATTCTGGCCAACCAAATAGAACTTTATCAAATCCATTGATGCATACCAGTCAGACAGCAACTGCGTCCGATTTACCAGGGGTTACGGAATTCAGTCAATCGGTCCCGGACAAGACTTGCGCAATCCGATCCAGATCACACCATCAATTGATGCCATGTGACTTTAATGAATCAATTGAGCTGCGCACCTCAAGTGCTATGACCAATAAGGGAGTTTTTATTGGCCCGTTGAATCACCTGTCCGCGTCTAACCCCACGCCGCCTTGTTCCAACACGTTTTGTGCGTCGTGTGAATGGCAATCGCCCGGCTCAAATGAACGTGCCTTCACCGTGCTTGACCGGTGGTATCAACGATACTACACAATTTCGAGGAATCCGGATCAATGTGCGACCAAAATGCTCCGGTCTCCGATCAGTGTGCTAGCACCTTGTAAAGGTGAGTAGTGTGATTTTCTGTTTTTGACACAATTCAGTTCAGTTCAGTGATTAAGATGAAGAACTGGTTAAGAAAAACGATGGGTAACCGATAGGCGTTATGCTTTGTTTTGACGAGGACGAAAAAACGTTCTAATCTATTTGACACTGCAAATGGTGCAGAAATTTTTTTTTTATAGTTTTCGTGTCTCGCACTATCATTTACCTGCAACACGAAAGTAAATTTGTGGGTGTAAGATAAAAACTATAATGCAGTTGATACTACTATTATTACTACTACTAACAAAGATACCTGATTAGTTTCACGTGGCCTGTTGTACACGAGACGGAATACTTTTCGATTTCGTTTGGAAATTTGATAAATACCTGGCTTTGAAAGTCAATGTTTCATTATGGGAATTATTTGCAAGAGGTTGCTTTGCTTGTTCCACAGGGTTTTGCACAAATGAAT
>UZAN01044893.1:2512-12921 GCA_900618425.1 Echinostoma caproni
ATTAACTAAAATCTAGTGATTGTGCACAAACTGCATTCGACAAGTGCAGATGCTAACCAACCAATCAGAAAAGAATTCTCTCTATTTCATCGCACCGATTTCATCATATATGCTGCGGTTGTGCATATAAGAGGCGATTTATGCATACAGTCCGTGATACCAAGAAAGCACTTTATGTTTATCTCCACATACTCTTTGTACCGAAGCTGTTATAACATTAGAAAACGAACGGTTTTCCTCCTCGGGCTCTCGGAAACGGCCCAAGATTAATTCATCCTTTATCACACTCTCTTGCACACGTACGCACACAATCATTCGGCTGGTGAAATTCAATCCGCCGGGGCAATTTTGTGGCGTCAAGTGACGAAGACTATCTGATCATCGAGAAGACAATCATCCCTATTCTTTGATGGAGTTATTTCGTTTGATTTATTTCTCAGTCCTCCATCTCTTTTCTTCATTTTAAAGAGGGTCGAATGAAGTGGAACATTAAATTTAGCCAAAAAGATTCTTTCCTACATTCACATTTACCTCGCACCTTTGCAGGCTATATCTGCTCTGCACGCGTTGTCACCTTTGCATTGTTTGTTTGCTAGTACGCGTGTCCATGTGTGCAATTCCGTTTCAGCAGGCAATTTCCTTGCCCATTTTTCGGCTGACTTACCTGTGGCTGTCAATTCATCGACTTCCCTAGGTCTCCGTACGTCAGCTCGTGCTTGATTTATTTTACACATAAGAGTTCGGACACAAACACAAACTGGTTCTACCTTGTTCAGTAGCATCAACTCGTTTTGTTTTATTTGTTTGGTTTTCACCTTTTTTCGCTCTCTCTATCGTTCTTTCTCACCTTTCACACCTCTGTTTTTGTTGAACAGTATCAAGTCTTTAAGCTAACCACAGTCGTGATAATTGACAATAACAATTGAAGCAGCAATTTGTGGTTCGCCCAAATTTCAGAGTTTTTACACCGCCATACAATGTGCGTGGCTATCGGCTGATTGGGTGAAGCGGAGTCAATAAGGTTCAGTCAAAATGCAAGCAAAAATGGCGTGGTTCTCCAAAACTCATACCTAGTTGGTAATGGATGTTACTGCTACTCTGTGCCCCAGGAACTATATGAGATCTTTTTGTTAGTGTGTTGCGACTTGTTTGTAAAGCATATAAAGCCACTATGTAGAGAATGACAATAAAAATACGCAAGTCATCCCTTGAGGTTCATGGTAAATGTGTCGTATTTGATACTTCAAGAGCGATGTGCGCATTGTTTGTAGAACACTCCGATGGCCAATTCCTCCACTGCTACGAGCTACCCCTTTTTGGATTTTACTTTTTTATATTGAATAATGATACAGTTTTCAGGATGGAGTGAGCAGCCAGTCAAAAGGCTGCCATACAATACCGAATGGATCGAGTGCGCCCGAGGTAGTGAGATTCGTACACAGGTCCTCCGAGGCGATAGGATTTATGACATTACTTCTCGGGCGCCACCACCGCGCGCCTTTTCTGTCCACGCCTTCTGATTCAAAGTTATACAAATTATGAGTATTATTCCTATGGAACTAAACACATCTGAAGGAGTTTTGCATTCTCAGGTCGTGGGGTGTATTCGGACCAACTGATTTGGTCTTAAGTTTGGTCGCACGGCGAACCGTGGAAATTGTGATGTCCTAGTCTGCGGCACGTGATCCATATGCTCCCTTGACCCTATCCAATGATTGATTAGTTAACGCGTTCAGATCAGCATTATCCATTCATTGACAAACTGGTTCAGGATACGTGAATCTTCCAGAGTTTGCGACTGCAAACTTAAGCAACAGCGACGGAAGTTATGATCCCATTGACCGAACTTGTGTCTTTCTGCCCTATATTCGTTACTGCAGTGTTGGTTACGATGGGAAACTTCATTTCAGTCCCAAAAGGACTTGAATGTGGTAAATCAAAGTGTATCACTCAGGTAGACGCACTGGATGATGGGTTGCAATCAATATTTTGGAGAGAGGAAGCAACCTCAGTTTGATGTCTTGAAACGACAATAAATCGTGTGTTTCATAGGCCATCACGGATTTACTTTCCCTACCCCTCCACCACAGACACATCCGTGACCGGAATTTCGCAATGAAAAGATTCAGTAATAAAGCGTGCCATACTTTCTCTTAATATGAGTGAGAAAACTCATCGAATGGGAGAGAGATAAAAATGAGTCAATAATTATCTGACTAAATTGACCTATACTCCTCCTATGCCATCCCGGAAATCACAAGACCGATCGAAATCATTCATCGATCGGTCGGATTGTTCAGCCGTAACAAGGGACCTGATGGTTGCTCAGCTAACCCGAGTGAGAAACCACATCTTATTTACAGCTACAAGTCTTAGGCAGGCCCAGTGAACTTCGATTGTACAGCAGGAGTGCCATCACCACACGGATAGACTGCACGTGACAATAAGAGCATTACAAAAAGTACAAACCGGTATAATTAGACAGTCTCGTGTTAGGGTGAAGGACTCCAAGTGCCGCAAATCGCGGAAAATGATCCAATCAGATCGCAGAGAAGATCAGAGGGAATTTAATTGTTCGAAGTAAAGTGTGAGAGGGATGGGACAACGCGCAACGATGGAGCAATCGCACTGTCGATAAATCAGATCTAGCCCGCCAAATACTCTAATGTTTTAGCGGTACAAGTCCAGTCCTCAGTTTGGCTATCGTTTATAACCACAACTCATTTCGGTTTCTCCTGAATCCGGCTTCGGTACTGATTAATCCGGGTGCATAAAGCTGCCACTGACTTGACTGGAGAATGTAACGTGGTCAATACAGAAGGTAGACAAATTTCGCGAAATGTTAACATTTAGTTCAACCTTCTCAATCGCTGACTTAAAACAAACGCACCTAGAAATGTTAAGACTGAGACCAGATTGGTGAGAAAACTGTTGGATGTAGGATAGGTTTTCGGTAAAAGAATGAGATGAAACTGTCTAAGACAAAACAACGTCATCAGTATACTTTTGGATGTGCGCAGGGGGTGGGACCGAAAGATGGAGATAGAACAGCACCTTGAAGAACACCAGAATTACTAACAAGAGGTTTTGATGTCCTCCTTCCTAATTTGGTGCACTGGATCCTCTCTGTGAAATAGTCAGCAAGTCCGGAGAGAAGTTTTGGAGTGCCAAAAGATTCAAGTTTGAAAAGAAGGGATGATCGGGAAACAGAATCGAACGCAGACGAATAGTCAAGAAAAACACAACGGACAGACTTGGCTGAGTTGTTCAATGACTTGCTGACAAAGTGCATTAGAGTGGACACGGCATCTAATGTAGATCTGTTTGGTTTATATGCAAACTGAAGGAGGTCGTGAGGAATTGTGGTGTCTGACTGCAACCGACTCAGGATGGCTTTTTCCGTTAACTTTAGAGCCGCTGAGGTCAACGCGATAGGACGAAACCGTTTCGTAAGAACAGTTGAGGACGTGGATTTGGGGATCGGAATAATGGTCACAGGACGCCAAGAATCAGGGATCGACCGGGAAGATAGGGACTCATTCACGACGGATGTCATCATATTGGTTAGGAAAGCTGCTCCGAATTTCAGAAGTGCGGGAGGAAGACCATCAGGGCCTGCAGCTGAAGATGCCTTGCAGGATTGAAGAAGTTTAAAGATTAAATCATTGGAAAACGGCACTCAACTGGATCCATTGAATAGGAATGAGGGAATCTGACTATCATTTGACGGGTGAATGAAAGCGGCGGTAAGGCTGTTGATATCCACAGAGGTATTGGAATTTTTTCAGTTCTGCCCACAGAGAAGGTGAATACCTTGCTATAAAAGCGTGGTGTTCTTTGTTCGCAGAGTTTGGGCGGCAAAGATTGCGTTTAGGTACGTTATCTCGGACCTGATTAAATCAGAATAGTGCTTCACAGTTGATGCATGTCGAGATTTGTAGGCCATTTCTTTGTACCTTCTCAGTGAGTTCAAAAAGGGCGAGATAATTCTACCGTTACAAACGAACAGGGTTTTAATTGGACAACACAAGTTAAAAATCGATTTAATTGTATTGGTGAACAGATCGACACATTTAAAAAGCGAAGGACAAGAACCAAACCAAGACTGAACAATCACAATAGAACGGTTGAGAAGACGGATACGGTTGAGTGAAAAGTCTCTTAGATGAAATTTTATCTGAGTGGAACGTATGAATGATCGAAAAACAAAGCGAGAGTATATCTTTGGTCTAACAAGAAGAATACTATGGTCACTGGTAGAACCCGGGGCCATTAGTTTGAGAGAGAATAAGTTGGGATGTTTTATGATCACGTTGTCCAGTACGGAACTACCTCTGGTAGGAGAATGAGAAAGGTCAAACAGACCAAACGGAAACAGGGGAGAAATGCATGCATGATTGAAATCACCAGCATAAGTAAATGAAAATTTTAATCTAATAATGAAACTAGAAACAGAATATACGAATCACAGAAAGCAGAAATGTCGGTCTGAGTACACGAGGGAGATATATACACATTGATGATTTAACTTTTGTGACGGGAAAATTTATGGTGACAACGAACAGTCAATGTATTAATCAAAATAGTTTGATTTGCCACACCAGGAAACATTGATGTAAGTAGCCACACCGCCTCCGTTTTTTACTACTTCGCTGTCTATCCTGCCGGTAGCAATCAAACCCTTCTATTCGCACGAGCACGTCCTCAATGTTTTGATCCAACCAGGTTTATTGCACACAAGCAACACGTGTTGGAATTTATGCGTGTGTTCAGAATGGAGGTTAAATCCGAGATCTTCGCGAACGTTAGTGTTGACCAATCTTGGTCAATCTGCCAATCTTGGCAGGAGGGGTGCAAGTAATTGCAGTCTGCCATCCCGTCTGCATTTTTTGATCCAAAGACTTTTATGGCTCTCACCAAGCAAAAAATTAGCGGATAGCACAGAATTCACAGTTTTTAGTCCTGGCGAGGATATGTATAGATCCTGGACGTGATTTGCACCGATATATGGACGAGGTAAACGGTAAATTCCAACGTGACGAACAAGCACTAGAGTGTAGCGCAGCCAATCGAAGGGCGTGCATGGTGTGGCCTAAGTTATCCATCTAAGTGAAAAAGCTGTAAAACTATTTGCACATCCGATGTCGAGAAGCACAACCGATTAATCAGAGAAGGGATCCAAATAACCATGTGACAGATCCAAATGACAAATAAGTCCATGAGTGAGAAACAAGGTCCCTTTTTAAAACTAATGTGTAACAATGCGAGACTTCTGAATCGACCATTAAAAATTTGCTGAATATGATCATCTGAAATTCGTTCTACCTCTCACACCGTGCTCTCTACAGGCAACACTACTTAGAAAATAAAAGGAATCGAAAAACGCTTGTCCTTGAAAGGCATGAAGATAATCGCCATCTTTTGAACAGCCATACGATGTACAATAAATTTTGCATAGAGAGATTACCTCTTCTGAAAACTTCAGCAACGAAGTGTGAAAATTTCAAATGCTTAATTTCTCGCATTATTCTGGAATACCAGTATACGTCAGCTTAATCTCATTAACATGAAGGAGCGATGCGAACTCAGTGTTTCATCACTTCTGTGGCAAGCAAAAAAAGAAACCATTGGTTTCTGAAGGATTGAGAAAGGAGAGCGTGCTGCAAGGGAAGGATGACCAGCCGCAACCCTAGACACCTGCTCCCGACCATACTGAGGCTTTTGTGTAACTGTTTAGTGGTTGATGCATCTGANTCGTACGGCAGACGTTCGAAGGAAAACCTGCCGTGTTCATCAACTTACCTGACACTTCGGCCCGCCGTTTTCCTCTGTAATTTAATTGAGGAACGAAAGATGGAATGATCAGTAGGCTAGATGTGTCCTGGTGACTCAGTAATGTGGATATGAGTTCCACGGAAGGCAAACATATAACCGAAGACGAGTTCGAGCTTACTACTTTTTCTCACTAGGGTTCACCACTGAAAGCGGTGTTCGCTAGGGTTACTTTCTGTCTCTCTCGCTCCGTTCCTGATCAACTTTGTAATACATATGATTTCGGAAACAGCTTTCTCCTCGAGCAAACAAAGCGGCATTGATATACTCCCACGTGGAAGGCTGCCTGATTTACAGTACACCGATGAAACTGCACTATTAACTGTATGAAAAAACCAGAAAAACTGTCACTTTTTCTCAATGGTTTGAGTAGCAGTGCGACTATGTCGAGTATGCGTTTTGCACATTCAGAGTGCCAAGTGCTGTAACCGGACTTGGTCGGTCCAGCTACCTCTCACCTGGAGAGATTCGAAAATCACATGGACGTTTACTGGTTTAACCGGACAAACAAGACATATTAGAGTTTCAGGTAACTGCGCATTGAAACCACCCGAGGAGTGGTGGTGGTTTAGTCGCTTTCATCGGCGTGCTTTACATCCAATGGTCGGAGGTTCCAAACGCCACCCAACTTTGGTGGTAGGCAGCTTTGCTATCATCCGGTTCAATAGAACACCTAACATAGCGGGGCCTTATAGAGTTCACCACCCCAAGTCCCGGGGCTTAGGTTGCCGGTTTCCATTACTGAACAACAGGTCCCTGTGACTGGGGCATCCCCCGTCTGCCGTTCATCATATATATATATATATTTCAAGAGAGAATGGAGGCGTACACTGAGTTGTAAAATGTTTATTGTAACGTTTCGATCCAAACTAGGACTCGTTGTCAAACGTAAATGAAATAAGTGAAATAATGGGATTACCGTCTTTCCGTGCACCTGTGTGCTGTTTGTACGTCTATCAGTCCACTAATTATCACGGGTTTTGCGAGTGTGATGTAATGTTTGTCTATCTCGACGTGTCGGTTGAACAAATTGACCGAGTGCAGAGCTTCGAGGATTAATCGTTCCCGCTTCTTCTTAGCTCGCGCCACAACCTTTGCGTTATCGATTGCAATCTCGTGACCGGTGTATATATATATATATATATATATATATATATCAATGCGTCTTTCGTCTCAATAGAATTGTTTTTATTTCGAACGTGGAAATTTCATAAAACAACACCGAGGCTAACCAAAATACTCCTGGAGCAATCCCATAGATATNATAACGACCGTAGCTGTTTTGCACTTTACGGCCTCTGTGGCTGTTCACACCAGGTCGAAGGAACAAGTTGAAATCACATCACTAGAAGATGCAACACTGATCAAATTGCAACAGCAAACCGGTGATAACTTGTAATATATTTAGGCTTCTTCCACAACACTGGTCATCCGAATTTATCGAGACGAGAATAACACGAAGAATATCCTCCACAGAATGAAAAGGTTTCTCTACTGGCGACGCAGATTTTATATAGAAGTTCTGAATTTAACTGCACCTCGCTAGTTTATTTGGTTACTAAGGAATGACCATCTTTGAACGAGTAATTCTGAAGCAGGATACAGACTTCATAGAAGTTTAAGAAATCCAGTGTTCATTTCACATTGTTGCGATATGTGTCNTTATACTTGTTGGATTAGTGGTAGGGTTCACGAAGACGGACACTTACGCTGTCGCCATCCGCTAATAGTCGGAACTACTGAACCGCAGAGAACGTACTACGGATAGCCTACATGCAGGCTAACTGATCGCGACAAACAAGAATGCCTTATTCACACCTTCGTGAACACAGGTTCTAGTCGTTAGCACCAAACAACAATATGACATGGATATTTTTCCGATTCGAAGATCAGTTAATATATCGTGCCGGTTAGGCAAACAACCCAAACCATAACGATCCCTACTGTCAAACCTGAAGCAGTACGAAGAATTCCGGCTTCCGAAAGCCTCAGTTCGGTCGGAAGCGGGTGACTTGGGTTGCAAATTAATACCCTTTCCTTCCGCCACACAAAATGTTCCCATACGAACAAGGATCTCAAATAACCCCTGTTGAGGAAGCTCTTCTCACGACCTTCACGTGGAACAAGTGTTTCCTTGACAAAGATAGGTGATGAGAAGCCAACATCCAGGATTATAACCGAGTCGTTAAATTACTGGTAGTTCACTTGGGGAAGTTGTCTAAAAACCCTGATTTGAAACCAAACATCAAGAGACGTACGAACAACAAACTTATTCCTGGTTTTGGTCACCGGATCGAACGGGTATTGGACACGAACGTTTGACCCCAGTTAATGGATCCGATCCGATGAACTGAACACCAGTTCGCAGTGGATCGCAGTTTCCACACACCATACCACCCAGCGGGCTAGTCTAAGGCTCCGGTTATGAATTCCCTAAGAAAATTCCTTTGCTTTGGCGGGGGCAATCTAGCAGTATCGCACCCACGCGCAAGATTATGCACCGTGATATGTTTGGTACATCGTCCGGATCCTTAGGTGATATATACATATATAACCTCTGGAGTTGACTTTCGATGTGTAAATGCATAACCACATATATATATATATATATATGCTCACGTGTATTTCGAGAAAAAACTACCTGGATACATAGCCACAAGGAAAACCAAACGTGGGCCGATGTGGGAGGAAAATTTACTTAGAAGGAAATGGAGAGAAAAGTCCTCAAGGTTTCAGTGAATGACGAGGAAACCGAGAAAACAGAATATATACAAGGGTCAATTACAGTAGGCAAATGTTCATCCTCTGTACCAACATGTTCGTTCAGGTCTACAAGTAAACAAATCCATCTGATCACATGAATTCACGCAATGGATCCCAACACGTCCCGGATAGATCAACTGAGTCCGCTGTCGGGTCCTCTTCGTCATCCGTGGATTGGTCCGAGGACGAACGCTGTTCGGCTAACGCATCTACATCATCATCATCGTCATCATCATCATCACTGACCTCATCTGCGTCATCATCTTCATCTTCATCATCCAAACCAAAAAGGCATTGGCTCAAACTGACGTGAGTCTGTCGTTGTCGTGGGTCCCCGAAGAGGTCAGTTCGCGTATCGCGTTGCCAAACATCCCCCCGAAGCATGTTTCGTGCCCGTTCGGCATCGGCATAGTCATAACCCTCGGGGCATGTGTTCCATTCCTTTCCTTCAGCCTCTTCAGTTTCTTCCTGAACTGTTCGCCACCAATCCAAACTGGGTTCTGGATCAGAATGAATGGCCGGTGACATGGAGAACGGATGAGTACGACGGCCGGAAACGGATCGATTGTCTGGACCCCAACCCTATGGACGTTACGAGAAGAGAGTGAAGCTAAAAGATTTGCCATCAATTCTAACGAGTTGAACGTGCACGAGAGACATTTCGGATAAATGAATAAATTTATACAGATTCATTATGCGAAATTGATCCATCACTCAACCGTTAAAATTTGTAAACACTGTTAACTTGTTTTAACCAACTAATGGGAAATCGGCAGATTGCTGCATCTACCGTCGAACCCATTGCGATCGAGGTTCATCTGAGCAAAATGTGGGGGTTTACATCAAATATGTGGGATTATTCAAGGTTGCATTAGATGCTTTACTTAATATCAACGCCAGGTGATAGAGCATAAATTTGTCAAGGAACTGAATGTGGTCGAATTTACAGAGCAGCAAGTGATTTCTTGATGAATGGTTCCCTATTGAGGTCTTATGAGGAGTGAGCAGGAAATCTGCACCCGTTGAACATGAGTTGTCAAAATATTGGACGATTAGATGTATCGGGAAATCAAGATAAATGCCACACCATATCATGTGGATACCAGAGGAACCATAAAGTTGACTCAAATGGTCAAAGTAGCGCGTGCATAACTAAGCTGGAGTTTCAATTAACTGTATGCTAAACTTCACCATTCGACAAAGTTCCAATGGCAGTTTTTAATAAAATTGACCAAAGGCACTGTGAACGACGTATAACGATATTTGTCAATGATCTCAGAGAACCATGCTATTTTACGTTGCTGCTTTTCATCAAATGGCCATAAAGTCTGATATTTACCAGAGAAGAAGTCGAGTCAAGTTTGCTTTTGACCATAACATAAAANAGCAGTATCACGATACAACCTCTTAAAGCAGCATTTCTTTTTAAAAGAACCTAACAACCGCTATTAGAAAACTATTCCAATATTTTACGTCATTAACGAGAGAGGATATTTCAAAATAAGCCAGTTATTTGTTACAGTGTTCGTGTTGTGTCGTTTGGTAGGTGATGCAGTAGGCAAGATTATTTAAAAGATCCGATTTCATGAGGTGTTGCTATTGAGGGATGCAAACCATTACCGCAAAAAAGATTTTCAGATTACCAATTGACAGTTCAGGAGAATTGACGCAGTTCTACAGTTCTAGTGTTAACCTGGATGGATCTTATGAAGACACATGAGGAATCATTTAATTTGGAATATATTTCTAAGCAATCTTGCCTTAATTAAATAAGCTTGCAATTTCCGTGACATACTATGCGATTTCCCCATTAT
>UZAN01044894.1:2614-29355 GCA_900618425.1 Echinostoma caproni
AGAAAGAGAGAGATGGAACTCGCGGGACACAGTACCAGTCATTCTGTTATAATGCCAGAAGATCGGTGCTGGCTCGATGAGAACTGTTTATTACGAAGCACAGTTAGGGTATGGATAATTTGGAGTACTTGTAACAAGACACCTCAATTTGAACATGTCATCTCAATTTCCGGCGGCACACTTGATAATCAATCGAACAGTCAGTGGTTATCAGTTTGAACACGGCAATTCGCTCTTTGAGGATTTGTTCATTTTTAACCGTTGAAAGATACTACCAACCGCATTTTTTGCATACTATTCACAAATGTGAGTATTACCTCATCACAGTATGGTCTCCCCCCCCCCAAAGCCGAACAGTCTGAGCATCGATCACGGGATCAGACGTAACGGATATATGAGTTCTTATGTTTATGTTTCTGCTTCTATAATCTGAATAATACCTTATGGATGTATCAAATATTACTTTCGACTACAGTTGATAAAGCATTAGTTATAAGGAAACAAAAGCTCACTACAAAAACTCATAAGAATTTTTTTATAAAACGACTCTTCTGCATGATATAGATATTGGGCTTTCATTCTTTGAGCACTGAAGTGATCCATTTATGTATGGAGTCCACCAAGTTTGCATTCAAATAGCATTTGCCGGTTTCCTTTTAACGTATAGTGCACCCCGACAATTGACGACGATTGCTAACGTAGTTGACTTATCGCTGTTTCTCTGCTCTGTTTCGAACACTTCCCAATTCTGAGCCATAATTTACGATTTACCACAAGCTTCCTCATGACACTCCAGGTCACACCAGTTCCACGTGTGATACAAGGGATGAAGAAAGGTTGCAGTTGGAGATAAAGCACGGAATAAGTGCTATTCATACTCTCGGTGCTGGCCGATTGGTGAGGGTCACCAAAGTATCAGTCATCTCGGAGGACGCTTGTTTGAATACCACTACAACCACATAACTTTCTCCATTATTCGTTGTACGATGGCTCTTCGATTAGACGCTGCTTCCATCCTGGAAATTGTTTTATTATGTTGTATTATTATTATTATTAAATGGAGGTAAAGATGAAAAGAGGAATGCAACAGTATGATATTCGAAGCTGATATAAATCTATAAATTGAGGTTCATATCTTGCAAGTTCGATCAATACTTAAATTTATATATACATATTTGTATGTCAAATCACAGCGCACATATATCCCCGTCAAGCGTGTAATTTACAGTGCTATTTTATTGCCTAATCCAAATGTCAAGATTCATTAGCAACGTGGGATATGAACTGTAGAGACGACGAGAGGGGCCGGAGGACGAAGCGTGAGCGGGTTGGGTGGGTGGGGAGGAGTTTTATTTCTTATTTACTTCTCTTCTGCTGCTGCCAATCACAAACAGTTTCATATATTGACTTGATAGTGAAGTACCTTATAACTGAGTTGATTACAATAGGCTATGTGGGTTTATTAGGTAAACCATCTTGAACCTCACCCAACTGTGAACTGTTCGATGCACAGTAAAAGTTGTCAAATCTGTTTTACATATTCGGAAACTTAGTGTATTTTGAATTTAGAACCTCAGGCAACCAATTCGATTTCAATTCATGCAATCATTTGTCAGATCCTCGATGTTGATCACGACGGAACTACCCTCAAATCTTCCCCCGTCATAGCTTTAGTAATTTGCGATATGCAATGAAGCATCCGTTTGTCTTTTAAATAATCCTCATCATAACATTGGGATATTCACTATTTGTCGTCATATTCTTGTCCCCCTGTTTGTTGATGTAAAAAGTGAGTTGTTTTTTTACTGTAGGGCTGTGGAGTCCGGATGGGTTCTCTGCAATCAGTGTTCTATGTTAGTTTTATCTATAATTTGTTGGTACGCGATTACCGGTGACTACTCATGAAACTGTTCGTACTTTGATCCGGAAAGCTAGTAATTAAACCAATTAATTGTGTGAGTAGCTATTTAAAAGATATCCACTTGATAACGTGTCTGCTATTTATTCCGGAAAATGCATGGTACTGACCTCACTCTGGTGTACGACACCGCACAATTTCTACTATCGTTGAAACTTACGCTTGAATCACGATGGATGGAAATATTCGGTACTGCGTTCTGCTACCACTATTTTAATCCTCCTAACAAAAGCATAGCGGCATGTGTTTACATCAACATACCAATTTGTGCAAGTTAAATGACTGCGCCACACATGGTATCCCCGCATCCTTTTTGATGGAATTGTGATATAATTGATGACAGTGCTGTATGAATAAAACAGTGGAATAAACGTTTTCTGGGGTTTCCACACAACAAGAGAAGGCTAGTGATGGTATCTCACAAATGCCACCCGACTTTGGACACATCAATCATCAGAATTCAAGTTGAAGAATAGAAGTAGGCCATCATCATCTGATCTATGCGTAAGCTACTACTGCATCACTGCAGAACCGGAAAACCCATACATAAATATGGAATTGCAAAAGAAAAAAACAGAGGAAAAATGGACAGATCTTTTTTATCTAAGAAAACCTAAAACCCCAAACCAACCGACTGATACGTAGTTCAGTAGACTTATTCACACCAGCATTTTGTCTTCGCTTGCTTAACGCGGGAAAATTGACCTTATTGTTATGTTCCGAGAAATAAGTGATAGACGAGAATCTGATTGTTCGCACAATTTCTGGAGTATGTTGAGTAACAGATGTGTCGGTTTTTTAATTTTTTTCCCGATAATTGGTTGGATCCTAACAGAGCACGTGCACCGCCCGGCTGAGTATGTCCAAATGTCTAGCTTATTGGTGGTTGATTGAAAACGTCACGCCGTTCATTTTATTCGCATTTTTGGGCTTTCTTTTATTCCCTTGATTTTTAAAATGGTAATTTAGGAGTACAGGCAATTGTAAAGCCAAACAAAGCTAATTAATCGCGGCAAATGACAATCAGGGACCAAATCATCATTCGATGAATGCTAGGCCAAATTACGGTGATTTCCTGAAAGGTATCCGGTTTGCTGTTCGGATACTGAAGACAGCAAGACGGTGTCACGTGCATATGACATATACCCGGGAATATATTCCTTGTAAACAATTTTTAACCTATCGTTGTGCATGCGTACGTTTACTCAGTTTGTACAGCGTGCAACTGTTCATAGTTTTCATAAAGCGATTAATCAGCGGTAAAAGGTAAAGGACTCATTTTTCTGAAATTTTCTCATAGAAGTTAAATAGAGAAAGGAGTAACAGAACGTCAGCTATCCGAACAACTCAAGGTATGGTGTAAGGATTTGAGGAAGGTTTTGCAGTTGTGATAAACTAAATATTTCACAAATGCTACTGCTTTACTATAATTAGTTATCCAATACGCTTAAAAACAGTACCCTGCAATAACTGTTTTATCACATGGCTTAATGTAATGAGCATGGAGATTTATAAGTGACCGAACGGTAATAGAAGTGGCCACCCTGAGGCAAGAAGATTTCATTTGGGAACTATAATTCAGCAGCGCACGATAAGCTCGGCAAATGTACGGAGTTCTGTTGATTGGAATACTTACTATCGATATCTGACTCACATCTTTCAGATCAGGGGTTCTACTGCGTTCTCGTTGTTAAAAAAGGTATTGGTTTAAAAATTAGGATGTTAATTGAAAATGGTTCCAATATTGTATGACAACGAAGTGAACGCAGGTGATTCATTATGGTTGCTTTCAGGCAATGTACTTATTGAAACATCTCCAACCTTCGCGAAGCGTGTAGAAATAATTTTACTCACGTTCACTACATAACCAAGGACCCAACCATGGGACGGCAAGGATGAACAGCTTCCGTAAAGGTGAAATTAATTTTCCATTCGCCGAATAAAATGTGTGTGCTTGTCTAGTTTATTAAGGAAGTTAAATTTACAGCCAGGTTTAAATCAGCTTTAATAGCTTTGTGACCTGTACAACCAATTGATTTTATAGCGAATTGTATGTATAACAATTTATCAATGTTTTTTTGAATACAGTAAGTATATTATAACAATGGGTAAAAGTTAATTATTCAGATATTTTCTTCTTAAGTCCAACAAAGAGGGACTGATTAGTGGGTGCTCCTACCGTGTTGGAGCTCATCAGGAGTGAGCTCCATTTTTATCTTCCGATCAGGAAACGAGCACTGCAAACCTCCAGAGTGTAAACCGAGGTATGAACTTATGAACTACATCAGCCAACGAAAAACTTTACACACACAGTGTTGTGGATTAGAGAATAAGAATAGAAAGATGCAAACATTGGGATTGTGAATTTGCATAGAATGAAGCAATCACATTCATAAGGCATATACGGGGTTTTCTGAATCTGGGGAGCGCATTTTTACATAACGCATCTATTACTGATAGTATAATTTGTTTCCCCCCGTTAGGGAAAATAATAATAATACTAATAATAATGTCTTTTTACTTCCTCTTTTATTTATTGAATATACAAATGTACAGTCAACATTCAGGAATGGAGGCCGCAGGCATACAAAGGCTGCCTGAGAAGACGGGCGGCGGTGAAGCGGTTCAAACCCGGGACTCCCAGATCACGAGTTGGTGACCTAATCACTTGGAAAGGGCTTGGGTTTGTTAAAATATCGACAATGAATTTTTTTATTTATAAGTTTAGAAATGAAATGTAGAGGAATGTTTTCTAGTCACAATATGAATAAAAATGTCCAACGTTGGGTTTCCCTAATCCTGTTAGTTTAAATGCAGGCAAACTACTCATTTGATCACCGGTCAACCACTCACACCGGTTTCTCATTCTGTCTTTGCACGACTTAGCACAAGCCACCTTTACACGGTTAATACTGAGAGGCAGTGTCTAATGCTTCCTACCTTTCAGTTCACGCTTTGTTTTTTCTGTGTGTGATCAAGTGGTTAGGTCACCAACTTGTGATCTGCGAGTCCCGTGTTAGAACCGCTCCACCACCGCCCGTCTTTTCTATTTCTGTATTTCCTCGGGCATTCTTTGTATGCTCGCAGCTCCTTCCTGAAATTTGACTGTACATTCGTGCATTCAATAAATAAAACAGGAAGTGAAAAGACATTTTATTTATTTATTTTATTTATGATTAGGTCGAATAGTCCGTTACATTTATTACATCTGTTGTTTATTCAAAGCAGTTTTGGTAAATACGGTAGTACGCGGACATAGTTGGCAAGGGAAATATAAATGCAATCCGAAATCGTCCCCAAGATAATACGACTAATTGCTTTCAAAGCTCAAAATTGAATGATTTAAGTTTTATGATAATGCTTCGCTGAGTTAAAAAACCCTGGTATTCATGGTAGGTGATAAAGGCTTGGACAAAAAATGGGTCAGGAATGCGCCTAGTTACCATTAGAGGCAAAATGACCTCGGGTTTCCTTTGTCTGAAATCAAAGGTTTCCAGTTCACATCCTGAAAGGGAAAGTAATCCGAACGCACTGCTGATGGTTCCCAACTTGGATAAAACTTTCCACATAAACCATGTTAGCACATAATTCAGAGGTGGATGTTCAATAATCCAGATGCATTGTTGCTATGCGACAAATGGTCGGTAACTAAGTTGAAGCATCAGCGCAGTCTCTTCGTGAGCTTGGTTAAAAAAATTGACTCCTGGAATTTTTTATCATTCATTGGCACTGACCACGGTTGAAAGTTGTACCATAAAATACCATGTGTCAAAAAATGAACACATTCATTTTTTAAAGAGTAGAAGACGATATAATTGTTCAATCGTAAGTCCACTGAATTCATTAAAGAATAAACATTTTGCATCTTTTAATGCTTGTACTTTGGACAAAAAGAAAGAAAGTGGCCAATGGAATGAGGAGGTTACCAATTTGAGATAATACAATCAAGTTGGTTAATTGTATTACCTTAGGCATGAAATCGTCTGCCATAAAAAACGCTCCTATTTCTCAAGTGAGCAAACGTAACTTACTATCAAAGAAGTTAAGGTGAACCAAAATCCCCAAAGGATTAACCCAGTGTACAATGGGGATTTCAGGGAACGCCATTTCGAACAGGGGTTCAATGGATTGAACAATTGCACGTAGTAGAATGATTCCGAACACCAATCGAACAGTCGCGTGATGCATTTAGGGATTCTGGTTGATGAATGATTCTCTGGAAGTGCATGAAAGCAATAAGAGAAGCATTATGATTTTGTTACACCTCAAAGCGCATTCCTAACTGGCAAACTTCCTCACTCGTACGTAGTTGTGTGCATTTCTGTGTGCATACTGGTCATACACCTGACCACTGATCTTAGATTTATATACAAAAGCAGTAAGAATTAGTCTCCTGGTCTTTTGAACGTCTTTTTTCGTCTGGCAATATTGATCGAGCATAATTTGTTAATTTTATGTAATCTAGACAATGAATGTGTTTTGCGCTTTCTATGCACCAAGGCACTTCATTTTTCTTGCGCATATTGTGTCAGGTTCACAGAAAAAGGCGGCTTGCATGCATGGTTTGAAACAATTTGAACTATTCCCTTTAAACAATTGACTCATTTAAGAACTCTGTTCCAAATTTGCTAAAATAACGTGATTTCAGCAGTCCCTACTGCACTGGTGTAACAATTTCTCTCAAAGAGATTATAAGTAAGCGTTCCGGGTGAGCCGATAAATACAACTGTGCGTCTCAGTTAACGATTTTAGATATAAATGTTGGTGAGGAACATATAAATCGCATTTATTATTTTCAAAGGTAATCATGGACGGATTAGACTAAAAATGTCTCACAAATAGCATCCTGAGCCTCATTGCTCGTGACTTTTTATCCCCAAACCTTTGCTGCACTCCGTACCGACCACGTTTTGATAGTACCATTAATTACGGTGATAGTAATCGAAAATTGCAAACTCCTCGTTCGCAACCTTCAGAATTAAAATTCAGAGATATCCAATCGCTCTGATTTGCCAATAATTGTTACACTATGGGATAATTTTCCACTGGTCCCTATGACACTCAAGAGTATTTGCTATATGGAGGGTAACATTAGTTGAACTTCATCCAAAAGTTCTTCCCTAAAGAAAATTGTTTGTCAGATCTTTCTTCTCAGTGCCATACATTTAATCACCCATACCGAGAGGCAGACTTCTTCTATCAGTCTTTGACCTCGTCCAACGTACAAAAGGTAGCCGTACGCGTGAACCGAGTTGAGGCTAACTAAGGTCACACAGTGAGAACATTCAACTTTCCTGTCAGTAATGACCTTGAAATACTGTCAAACACCACGAAAACTGATTTAAATATTTTCCCGCCTATATGTGACAGTGGGGATTAAATAGTGATAGAAACGTGGACTAGTCGGAATGCACCAAGCTTAGAAAACGAAACAAATGAGATTTGTATATTCTGCCATTCAATATTGATTTATGGAATAACTGCCTGAATTGAAATGCAGTGAAATGGGATATTTTGATTGTATTTAACCCAGTTCAAATCATTTTAGATTAGATGAGCAGAAATCAGATAGTTCATGTGCTATTATTGTACTGAAGAATTTGGTAATGGAGTTTTAGACGTTTAAAGTGCAGCAACCGTTTGTTGGTAATTTATGTTATTTATGGCCGTCAGTCGTGCAGATTAACGTCATTTTGCTATATTCGTATTTTTGTCATGTTGCTCCGGGTGTAAACATTTTGCTAGGGCACGTAAACGTGGAATAGTCTCAAACAAGGGTTTATTTCACATTATTTTTATTAAAGTTTATATTTTGCATCTTAGGAGGGATGAGGTAATATACATCATATTCATATATGCGACTGACATGTCGTTCACTGAAAGTAAATATTTTGAGATAAATGTGATCCATTATTGCTGACATTTAGCAACTTATTTCATTTTGGGTTTATATGTGCATCAAAGAACATGAGTCGCGGTAAATGTGTCATTTTAAAGTTAGTTTTTAATTTATTGTTTGAGAGAGGTGAGCACTTTGACTGTTGGTGTTGATCTACGATCATCCACTGGAAACCGGTTGTGCAGTTCAATGTTAAGCATGTGAAGTGCATCGTCTTGCAGGATTCCGTTCAAACTGTCACATGTTCGGAGTATATGCACCGTTAAGGAGTCTCAGGGGTTTCCAGGATTTTCTGTGATGTTTCAACGACACGATTTTCTTATCATGATTATTCACTTTCTAGTTACTTCAATCACGTATCACTCAAAGGTTTGAATGTTGTCAGATGCCATTCGCAGTATCTTATCACTATCGGATTCGTTATGACAAGAGTTAAATAGTGTTTCCTGTCTAAAAATAAACTACTTGTTTTGAGTAGCTTGAGTACAAAAAAGCGACCTGAGAAGCTCAACCTGGATTGGGTTCCGCCTTTTTGTTGGCCCCGATATTTAACACATATTGTAGTTTGAACTCGTGAATTCCGAGGTCCAATTTTTTCGTCAATCACCTTCTTTGCAGTCCGACTTCTGTTTCATAATTGCTTCCGTTCTTTGATTCATTTTATCCTCAATGATCAAGTGAAAAGCCGAGCTGCTCATATAAATTGATAATTCCAAATTTTTGTTTTATTTTGACAGAACACGGAAGTAGCAATCAGAGTGGAACAGATTAAAGAAACTTGTACAATAAATTTGTGATCTCAATCGCTTCTTTTCAAGCTTGATCCTCCAGTCTATCAACATGCCCGACGGTTGTCGCGTCTCGGTGCGCGCAGCAAAACGCATTGGATTATTCATGACATACTGCAGGAAACACTACTGAAAATGAGATTGATTTTGTATGGAGTGCATGTTTTTGCCTCATGGGGCGATGCTCCGGTTTACGTGTTCCGTTGCCGATAGACACAATGGCGTACACATTTTTTATTTATTCTTGTACAGTTATAATTGTGTGACCCCCGTCGCTGAACATAAGTAACAATGTTCGGTTAAGATCGATGCATTTCCAGTTTCGAATGAAAGATCAATAAGGAGGGAGAAAATGGTGTGTTTTTGGTACTCAAACAGATTGACCGTTATCAGTATTGCGTAATTGTTGCACGGTTACCAGACTGTATTTCACTTACGTTTTATGCAATGCATTTGAATATGTTTCATTATTGACGATTGGTTTTGTTCTTCAAGCTGTTCTTAATCCAAATAAGGCAGTATGTAATCGGTTCTATGTGATTCCTGATTGATCTAACTGTTTGGATTTGCTTGTTTTAGAAGATCGAACCGGAGAAAGCTTTTGATATTGTTTATCTTAACCCACTCAATCGATCGAAGGCGGCCCGAGTTTGGACATTGGCCATGACCGAGGCGATCGCCATTCGCTTACTAGGCCCTAACCTATGTTCCCCAAAACGGCTGGTGCAAGCGCTCCAGTTGGGTGTAAAAACCAAGACAGAACATGACGTGTCACTTGACCCAGATGGGGAAAGGTCACATCAACTAACACGCTAAACATTCCTACACGCACACACGCATACACATCCACTACCCTCTGCCTCTGATTTATGACCTTAAATTGAGCCAATGGCTGTAATTATGTAAGAATTTTTCCACCATATGATAAATAAGAGCATGACTAGAAATATCCGAAAACAATTGTTCGTTCATCGACTCGTTTTCTCAATGTTTTTAAACTACTAGTCGGTTTAATTCAGTTCTTGGCGAACACCTAGAGGTTTGTGCCAAAATCCAGTACACTCAAAGAAATGAGTGTTTTGGGTTTGATCGCTGACGTTCACTGCTATGAGCGTCCAGCTGGTGTACTTTTCGAACTATTAGGAACTGAGTTTTTCTTTATTGACAGGACCACCTATGTTGGGCCTGATTTTCTCAGTATATATATATATATATGCTCTTCTGGCCTGTTTGCCTTGCTTCATCCGCTTTCAACACAAGGTGAACGCAAGTGTGTCCAGCTGCAGCTCTCTTTGCACTGTTGTGAACGATAGCATACAGTGTGTGTTTGTGTGACAAATGTCAAACCAGTACAAAAAAATGAACTCACACAACTTATCTACACGATTTTGTTGTACAAAATATGACGGTAAGTTTCTCATAGTCGAAGTGCTAGTTGATGAATCTGATGTTCTGCACGCAGAAACAAATGATTTAGACCGTGTCGCTAGTCGGATGATGTGGCGTAGACCTTATTAACACACTAGAGAATCCTGATGCTTGGACTCCTTTATCCAGTTGTGAAACTCTTTTAACCTTTAGGTGGCGTCAAAACGCATATTTAAGTTGTAACCTATGTTCTCAAATACAAAACAATGAAAATGTTCTAAATTTTCAGTGAATCGGACATTAGAAAATTCTGAATATAGTCACAAAAAATGAGATTTAAGGTCACGCATCTATGCATGGATCTTCACATGGAAAAAAGAGGTTTCAATATGACAGGCTCTTAACCATCACTATTCCAGGGGGTATCTAACAGCCGGGTAAGAGTAGACATTCCCTATTGACGGACTAGAACAATGCTCTGGTGGCTTGTTTCCTCTAATAGGCCATCACAATACCAGTTCACTGAAGTAGACAGATCCGCTCGAAACCGGTTGGATTTTTGTCGTCCACAAAATGTTCCACTTCACAAAATTCTAAACCGTATGAGGGTAATAGCTGAAGGAGCCGGTTTCTGAGCATGCCTTCATAAATCATGTATAGCCAAGCAATTGCGGGTTTTACCCTAATAAAAGTAAGCGCCTAATTGAAAGATCAGCATTGACTTGAGTTGGGAGATAAAAAAAACTATAGTATAGAGAGTTATAAGCAAATCGTACTTAATACGAAACACAAATGTTGTACGATGCACACAGGATGAATGAACCGCGCGCGGGCCGATATATTATATATATATATTATTGGTTCTCGATTGCTTTTGAATATTTTTTCAAACTGTCCAAACGTTGTGCTCACAGAGTTCAGGAAGTAAACGTGGTGCCTTCTGATGTATAGAGAGAAAAGAACCAAACTTTATATCTGTTTTGATCTGGTTAGGTCTCATCAGAAGTGCGAATCCATCCGCCCAACTGAGGAGCGAACTCGGGAACTCAAAAGAACAAGGGAAGCATACCACCGATTGGTTCACAGAGCGGCTGGTCCGATAGTTTTTATTTTATTTTGCCTGTAAACGATACAGCCTGACCCATCTTTGTGAGCTTGTTGCGATCATTGCACTTGGTGCAGTTTTGCGTTGGGCTGTAGGGGTACGGCTAGGTTGAAAATATTCCAACATTCCCCAAAGGCCAGTGCTGGTATGCGCGAGGTGTTGTGCCTGCTACTAGAAAGATAACACTAAGTCACACGAACAGACATTGCTCAGTCCGAAAAATATACCGATTAGGGCCATTTAGTCCAGAACTTCAAATGAGAACTGAGCGTTTACATTGAATGAACTGAACCGCCTTTTTTGAAAAATAAGTTTCCAGAACAAATTCAGCTGAATAAATCCACTCATATTTTACACATATTAAGTGTTCAGTCAATTGAAGAGTTTACTGCAAAATTTGTTCATTCGAACGTCAACAACTTTCTTGTCTACATGTTTATTCGTTTAATGCCAACAGTGGGAGAATTTTCCAAAAACCTCGGTGTCGATGAAGATATTGCAGTAAGCGATCAAAAACATTCATCTGCGTTGGTTTAAAGATTATAAGCGACGAAACCAATGAAACCTCTTTGTGAAATCGATTAAAATACACTCAAAGCGTTCGTTGTGATTGCTACCTAGTCCTTCACATAAATATGTTTTATTTCAGTTTCCCTTATTTCTGTTGCGTCACAACAGTGACAGCGTTTTGCCCATTGTTTCTCGTTGATGCTTGAAAGGTCGTACGAAAACAGACCGTATTGAGTGATATCTATTTTGAAATGAACTGAGTGAATCACGTGATTTTCGAATAGTGTTATTTGCACACGGATCAAAGACCGAGGAAACTGTCGTTGAAATCAACTTTGCATTTCCTTAAATAGCAATGACTGTTACTTTCGCTTGATCTATGGGCAAAACGCAAAAGAGCTGTTGAATCAAATTTATCCGTTTAAATGCCCGTTGTTGTAAATGAGGTTACTATGAGGAATTTTTACATATATCTTCAAAAAACGACATTTGTTATAGGTGTGGTTGTATCCGTGTTTACTTTAATACGCTCATTTCTTACACACTTCTGTCGGAGCTTATGCGGCCGGGCACCTTGACCATTTCTGGCATGAATTTATTCAATGGTACCATATAAATCCTTCTTCCCGAACCATACGCGCACAAGATGACCACCGATTTAAATACACTAGCGATTTGCCTTCAGTGGAACGAGACTAGCTTGAAAGAATCAGTCAGGCAGATGTTCCGCTACTCGTTGGGACTGGCATAAATTCATTTTGTTTATGCAAGTGTCCCTGTGACTAAATATGTACTTTTAGGTATTGGGTGAGGCATACAGATCGATGAAACATTTAAAACGTTTAGGAGAGCTTAATCTTTCAGTGGATTGTACTTTTCACCCACGGGGTGCTATATTTGCGCATAATAAACTTTTTCTTATTTAAGAATCACCCGCCTACTCAGTTGAGTTCGTTCACCTTTTTGTCGTTGGGACGGGTCCAGCTCGAGTGTTGGCTTTTTAATAAAGTCCTAGAGTAAGTGTCTGTAGATATCCGTTTGCCAGTTCTTCAAATTTACTAGTGATACAGGTTTCTTTGGTTAGTTTGAGATGCCAATCAGCGATACCTGTTATGGCATAAATCGTGCAACCTGGCTTTATTGTGCTCTCGCTTCAAGATTATCTCAGAAAGTAAATGTTCCAACTTTGAGTTTTCCTACAACTTTCGTTCTCACCAACACACATTCAAAATCAAATGGTTTATATTGGATTAGAAGGCAATGAAATTTTACCAGCAAAAATTCACCAAATTTATAACAATCGCGTTCACGTTTCATCAAATGTGAATGTAATAGCATTCGATATGCCCCCGCTTACTCGAATGCACAATGGTCCGATAATTACAAAATGATTTGGGGCAGAGAGAGGAAACCAGCTTTAGGACAAGAAAAATCAAATTGTGTTTATCATGCCGAGCATAAAAAACACACTTAATTGGTTGGATGTATGGCTTAAATCTGGGCTTTGTGGGCCAAACATTTCTGTACGTTAGGAAACATGATTTCTTCCATTAAAAGGCGCTAAAAACGAATCAATTATTACACACACACAAACAGAATCCGCTCCGTAGCGTTCTTGCAGGAATGTCCTGATATCTGTTTCATTTGACTTTTAAGCTCATCATATGTATTGTATAATTAGCCTGATTTTATGAACACATGTTAGCAATCACTTCAACGCCGTCCGTGTGGGTATCACATTCCACACACTAGTAGTCTCTATGTTTGTGTGTGTAATCGGACATACTAACGTCCACAGTTAGCGTGAACGCGCGCTACACCGATCTGATCCAACATTGTGTGAACCATGCCAAATGAATCTTGTAACGGCTCAGATTCCATCCTAAATGTGCTAAAACACAATGCTATTGTGGTTTGTTTGTGTCTCTACGTGTGGGTTTGTGCGCGCAGATTATTTTTTTTCAATAGCTGTGATTAAAATGAGGCAATATTTCCTCTAATTCGAACAAACACGCAATTGCGGTAATTTTTTTCGAATCGGACGGAGTGGACAACAAAAAATATGTCAGGGTGAAAATGGGAGAGAAAGAGTGCGGGGGCAAAGACCGAATCTAACGGAGTGGTCACACGGACATGATGGGGCAGTGAGTAAAAATATACTCCTATAGGTACCTGGAACGTTGAATGGTGTGAGCAGTTAAGCGACAGACAAATTTTGACTACCTCAATTTCAATCCCAGTACTTAGTTTGCATCTAACAATTTCCGTGATGTGTCTGGATCCAAATAACAGAGTGGCAAACAAGCTCGTTTCAGTGGTTCGCCGTTGTACCAATACAGCACAATATCTAATAGCTATTCGGAATAAAACTGTCTCGGAGAAAACCAATTCAGCATAGATTAATCATCATCATTCATCGGTAGACTAAAAGTCAGATTCCCAAAACTCACAGAGTCATTGTTTCACTCATTTCATCACGAAAGCTACTCGTAAATATGGTGTGTGTGTTTGGTGGCGTTGGTGTGGTGGAACGGGTGATTTGCCAGGGGAGCATCGGCGCCTGCACAATGTATTTTGGTACACAGTCGTGATTCCAATCTCATGAATTTTTGAGAAAAAGAGGTTTACTGGCTGAGGAAGGTTAAAGCGTTTGATTCTACTGCTTCTGATGAAACTGCCAAATATTATTTAACTCCGAAGGCCTCAGCATAATTTTGGGTGTTGGATTATGCTAAATGCTTCCATATGTTGAAATCTCTAAAATAGTCTCTGATGCAAAAAACTTACATAATACTGCCAAAAGCTGGATGTGTTTTCCTTCAACTTGGCTGTTCAAAAACAAAAAGGGACTTCTGCCATAACTGAATTGGTGAAACACTGGCAAGTTCCCTGGGGTCGTGACTGAAACTCCTGCTTTTATGTTAACTATGAAGAGGCATGTGAAACAAATCCACATTTATAGTTTTGGTCACTATTTTGTTGTTGAGGTGCGTCAAGCACCTTTAAAATATGTGCTTGGTTTTGCAAGGAGTTTGAACTCAGCCCCATGGGAATTATAGAATAAAAACAATCATCATACGAATTACTTTTATCAAGCTAATCAGTCAAAACTCCACCAGATGATCAAAGAATTTGGCTGCCCTAAAATACACTTCAGCATGATCATAGCCATCACACCTACGAGATCGCACGAAACGAGCAAAAGAGGTGCTACTTTGTTTCGAATGACAAACACGGTATCGCGCAAAAAAACGTGAGGTTAAGATTTAGCGAACATAATCCTTCGTATGAAAGGAAACATAAACCACACTCATTGAATATTTATACGATGTTAAGTTAAAAATTAGTTAGTGTTTGCTGAACGGTGTTTACAGATCGGGTTTGCCAACTCAAACTAGCACAGTTTTTCATTCTTTTTTCCTTTTATGAGTATAAAATGAATCATTTTTCAGGAATGGGGAAGTGGCCAAACAGAGGTTTACCATACAACGCATAGTGAAAAACGTCAGGCGGTGCTGGTGGGTAACGAAAACACGTCTTCCGGGTTGAACACCACCATCAAGTGGTAAATAACGATATGCCGTGAATATGCACTACGGCTACAATCGTGGCCAAACATAGAGAGTGTATGGTTTAGGGAGAGAGGACCACTTGAAGTTGTTCAAGTTTGATCACTCATTGCACCCTAATTAGACAAAGATACATCTACATGTATTGATTGTTGGTGGTTAAACCTTGGTCCCCTACAGATTTTCTACAGCCTGTTTGATGGAAAGTATTTGAGGCGGTACATTTATTCTAAGTAGAGTGAACTGCGAAATTCTTTTTATCGAGTGTTCTTTTCGAAATCATGTTTTTTGTCTCAAATAAAATAACGACTTTGAACAGAATCTTCGTAATCGTACGGGTTTTGTCGTTGGACATCAATCGATAGCAGTGAACCGGTTTAACAGTCAATAAGACTGGCATTAGTCTTTTCCTTGTTTAATCTGTAGATTTTTTCACAGAAAATCTGTAACTTCACATCACTTGTGGTGCGTGAACGATTCTTTTCTTTAGGGAGCGCTTACTTGTGTGGAGATGAATATAAATGTTTTGTACCTCTGTTTTAATACAAAAGACCTTTGGCAATGGGGTTTTCAAATCATCCTAAATATGAATTATGAGGCCGGGTATATTGTAATGGTATGGGAGGAAAAACCACTTTGAGAATTCCGCTATTCGACATATCAACTTCATAAATACAAGAAGTTGGCTTCTGAATATAGTGATATCTCTAGCATTTTCATCATCATCAGCAGTATGTTTTCACTTGTTGCATTGGATGAAAGTATTAGTGGATAGCCACACAATAGATGTCTAATGATGTGTGCACAAAGGTCAAGACTGTATCAGGAAGCAATAAAGTCATGTAGTAGTATTGAATCCATTCTTTCAACCGCAGTTTTGTCAAACTTCCCTTGCTGGTAATCAAACTGTATACAGTCGTTCTCTGACTAACTCGTTGTGTTCAAAGAGATCATTCCGTAACCAGCCTGACATTGAAACCTAAATTTTATTCGTTCTCCTTGCCTTTTGTTGCGAATACTCAAACAAATATATTAAATTATATTATATGCCTTATTTTCTTAACATTGACTGACGTGCTCAGAATTTTACGAAGTGGACGTTAATCACACCAAATTATAAACGTGTCCCAATTACTAGCATCATGATTCACTTTTTCTGCCACTAATTATGACGAGAATCAGATGCACATACGTGGAAAGATTGGTTGTATGCTATTGATTTACCGTTACTCAACTGGGAATATTCCGTGGATGGACAACACACTGACACTTTATAATAAATTATTGCAGTTGTTTTCGGTCAAGGGTGTCAAATGTAGATGCTTCAATTGAGTTTTCTCAATAACTGTATCCTACTGGAAAATTTCAGATGACTCTATAATAATAAAAGAACATTCTGTTTCCAAGCTTATCACACTGTGTCTAGTGAACATTTTACAACGCATCTAACACGGTGATTATCAGTATAACTGGTCAAGTGCTAACGGATGCCCAGCAACACGGATGATGAAAACCATCGTGAAGATAAATTATAAGTTTGTAAAGAGATTCGACTTCCATTAGTTTGAGGCATTGTTGGTCTGACAATCAACGGCAAACGAGACTCAATTATACGGTTCTAACCCTGAGTCTCGCTAATCAATTGCTCTTAATGTTTGCAAACACAAATATTCAAGTTTTGATTGAGTCATTTCTGTATAGTCTACCCATGATGAAAGCTTTTTCCAATAAGGGCTAGAACATTGAACCAGTTTTATTCAAATCAAGCCTTTTATGCATCTACCGTGCTAAGTTTAAATGAAGTTAAGTGACGTAAGAATAAACGGCCAAGACGTTTTGTGTTAGCTTGCGACAATTTGCATCGGCACGAGGCACCAAAATGATCACAGAAAATGCATTCATTGTTTTCCGATTAACCCAATTTTGTTAGGTTACCTAAACCAAATATCAGGTTTGTTCGGAGAAACGTTTCCATCAGGTTATTTGGTAAATGAAAAATGATCTGCTAGTTGCTGACACGAAGTTGAAATCACAGTTAACTGAGGGAGGGAGATATTCAGTAAGTGGTGATTTATTCTAGTAAATTGTGAGAACAAATCCATCGTGTTTAATAAATTTTTCGTCTACGGCAATCACTGATCGATCAACGAAATCCGGGTGTTCCGGACGCTATTTTGAGCTTCTATCTGGGAGGTCGCACTTCAAACACCTCCAACATTTCTAGATGAGTTGGCTCTTTGTGAATACTGAACTAGTTTATTACTCTTGCTATTGATCTCTCATCCGTTTCAGCGAAAATATTTTCTTCCCAGGAAAACAGCGAGTACGTTTTGACGAAATTTGTTAGGCACAGTTTGTGAACTTATTGCTCTTCGCAGAATCAACATTTTACTTAGACTAAGGGAACGCGGGTAATCTAAAATAAAAAAAATTGTTCAATCTAGGTGCTTTTACAGGTAGATAAAACAAACGTAACAATCATCTAATGTGAATTCGTGGTCATTAAATCACATTACGAGTACCTGTAAAATCGTGTGTATCAGATACTTGTTGTAACTACAAGAAACACTACAGTTTGTTGCTCGCGTTTATATCTCCGAGAGTGTCAGGCAGAATGAGCTTCACGTGTCCTACGCTGATGGTTGTTATTCGTTTATTACACAATCGTATCTCGTAACAATAAACATATCGAGTGAAATATGAACTTTACTAGTATTTTATCGTTATCGCATTTTATCCATTCACGTATCTGCATGTCCAAATATGGTACTTCGTTTTTGACTATGTCGTGCTCTGTGTATTCGTATGGATTTCGTACAGATACGGGGTATACTGTTATGAACTATACCCGAAATAAAAATTACAGAGGCTGTGGAGACAAATAATGATTTGCTATCATCACACATGTCTGTGTTTGATGTAAATCCACTCGTTTAAGATCGTATCTGTCTAGTCTTTTGCCTAAGTGTGCTTACTCGGTGCCAGATTTGTTTACCCGTTGTTTCACATGAAACTGACACAATTACGACCGCGGTTCTAGTTCGCTTGTGCACCGAGTTTGGCAATTTGTTTGCTTGACACTCGTCAATCAACTCGATAAACAGACACATTGAAATGGTGAAACTGGTAGAACACGAGCACCGCACCACCGCCGCCCGTCTTCCCAGACAGCCTTTGTATGACTGCGGTCCCTCTTCCTGAATGTTGACTGTACATTTGTATATTCAGTAAAATAAAAATGGAGGTAAAATACATTTGAAAATTATTAAAACAGTGAGAAAGAGACAAAAATAGTCNTTATAAGCGAACGGATACAAACAGAACACTGCCACATTTTTGGCAAGGCCTTCAAATTTAGCCGCGCTGTTGTTTTCCGTTCAATCATTGTCAAGTAGTCACGGACAGTCCCGCTGTTTTTATAAATGGACCCGCTTTCTGGATTGTTTCCATAGGTACATTGTGTAATTAGGATGACGTCAGTCGCGAAATTGCTTAACGCCTTCATGATAAACATCAAGAACTCTAATTTGCATCCTCAAGTACTTGGTTTTTGAAAATCAGTGAGAAATAAGTACAAAAGGATGTGCAGAAAATCTCGCAGACATTGGAGGAAGCATTGAAGTGTTTGGAGAGTGGCACTATGCGAAAGAGCTGTGTCAAAACTATGCATACTCATCATTATCAAGAAGAACGTNTTCGTTGCTTGGAAAATTACCAAACATCTGATCTTGTGTGCCGTTTGGAGTATTCTAACTTGGGTGAAATTCTATTACAAGAGACCTGATTACATAGCAAATTTGATCAACAAATTACTAAAATTGATGGCTTCACTGGATACTGAGTCGACCGTCCGGCAACATATCAGAAGCGTGGAAGAGGCCTGGTGACTTATATCAACAACAATTGGTGCAAGAACGTGAAGCAAAAGTTTGCTCACTCCACTAGTCACATATGTGCCTCCGTACATGAATGCAAACTAAAGCACCTCAGTAATAATCAGTCGATTGTCTTAGCTAACATTTATATTGGTCCTTATAGTCAGTCCCTCAGAGGAAATTTTTCATTTTTCAGAAACTGTTTCCATAGCTTTAATGAGTTATATTGATTTTTCGCTATGTATCGTCTGTGGTGATTTCAGTCGTGTTGATAACTCATTCTCATCTGTTCTGGGTTTGACAAACATAGTGAGTTTCCCAACAAGACTAAATACTCATTTATACAAGTGTTTTGTAAATAGTACTAGCATTTTGTTTGCATCTTCCCGTTCCCCTCTTGGGTCGTCAGACCATGCCTTTGTTAAAGTTTCCCCAAAAGTGTACAGCAAGGTCAATCACATATCTTTCACAGAAAGCCGTGACATGCAACCAAGAGAGCCTAGAGAAGCTCAATGTGAGAGTCTCTCAGACGGACCTCAGTGTGTTCGACAACCTAAATCCTTCCATCTACTGTGATCACCTTACACAGTATCTAAACGTCTGCTACCACATATGCTGCTCTTGGGAGACGCTATGCTTTCGGTGTAACCGCATCTCGTATCCCAATCTGAAGCAGTTACGTCGAAGCGAGGAAAAGGCATACAAAAGCAAAGATCTTCAAATATCTTCAATTAGTCGCTGGGCCTTCAAATTTTCGCCGTTCTACATTTTGTGCTCCGGTGGATAATGTATCAACTTTTACGTCACATATTGGATTTAATCGTTTGAATCAAGTTTTTTTCATCGTCTTCATGATAACGTACGCGCCGAAATCTTTAAAGAATTTGCAACATTGTGTTATCGCACAACAGTGGCATTCTCTATCAGTTCAGTCGTCAAGTTAAAAATAGATACAAAGGATGCAGAACCTCAGAAAGTGTCTATCCCTGATATTTGCTCATCAAACGTAAGACCACTATTTCGAAAAATGAGCGACTTCACAAAACTGATAAGGATGAAAAAATAGCATGCATTTAAGACAGTTATACTGCAAGAAACGTGGTTGCATTCTGACATCAACGACTCTGGTTGAACTGGAATAAGTTGATTTGCATAGGTTGGATTGTGACTGTTTACTACAAAATTGAGGCGGTGGTCTAACAACCTACACCAAATCATCTTGATGTTAGTCTACAAAGATTATCTTCACCTACAACGTAGGATATATCTCATGTCTTCCGGTTGAATGTAAACCCGGTTTCCTTAGTAAATATCGTACAATTGTGGCATCAAACATATACATAGCACCTTTCAGTACAACTTCTGATGTACAGACGTTTGCTGATGTATTTATATCCCAACTTTTTAACTACACGGAACGCTCTCTTTTTATTGTTAGTGGTGATTTTAACCATGCAAATATTCATTTCTTGACATGTCTCTCTCCACAATATTGTAAATTTCTCCACAAGAGGAAATGCGCAGCTGAACCTTAGGTTTTCGAACGATCCTGACCTGTTTGCTGTGCGAAGAGGAGCCTCTCTGGGAAACTCCGATCATTGTATCATAAATGTTTTGCCAAAAGTCTACTCAAAGAAAAATCATACTACACTGACAGATACGTTTAACCGGGAAATTTTTCATAGACTGTGCAACCCGACCCACTTGGCATCACTGAGAGAAACGGTGTCTGGTACAAGCATTGATCAGTTCTTTGATCCAAGCGCCTCGGTCGAGTATGAATACCTCACGAGCTATTTGAATTTTGCTTTGACATCTACTGTCCCATATTATTTTTGCCACATCATGACCAAATGATGTTAGGAGTGTATCAAAAAATCGATGCGCCATGTGTTGTTTTATTGTGAATGTTAATGTTATAGTGTTAATAACACAGCGATGTCGGTAGAGAATTATATTCGCCGACGTTTCGGTTACCGTAGGTAACCTTTCTCAAGGCAGGTTTTACAATCAAATTTGATTGTAAAACCTGGAATTATACCGGGTTTTTGGAGACCTGCCTCCATCACTTCAGTGCCTAAAACAGGCACGTCAAAATTCCGTCCCATTGCATGTACGTCTGTTATGGTAAAGCTTTTCGAGAAGTTACTCCTTTAAAGAATATCATCTCAGCTGAATGTGCAGGACCAAAGCCAATTTGCGTACTGCCACTCTAGCTCCACACTAGATGTCCTAGCTTCTCTGGTTCACTATATTCTGTCAGCACTTGATGGAGACAAAAAAGCTATCAGTATTCGTTTTTTGAATTTCAGTGAAGCCTTCAATTGTGTTGACATGTCTATGCTGTTAAATATTTTGTCTTCCAACAGAATATCGCAAACTATTACTGCAGTACTCATTAACTATTTCATTAATCGATTACAATTCACATGTTACCTTGGTCGTTCCTTCTCTTCCTCAATTTCTACATTAGGCGTATTACAAGGAGCCATTCTATCCCCGTTTTTCTTTTCCACTTTTATTTCACACATGCCTATTTTTCCAAATTCCCTGCTTGTTATATATGCGGACGATGTTGTGGTCGGAATCGCTCACCCTGATGCATCTGTCACCCCCACCCTCCAACTTGGCCTTACAAACCTTGCTGAGTGGTCCACTGAGCATAACCTCACTCTCAATCCCTCTAATTGTGTAGACATGCTGTTCTCACTTCACAGAAAGAATCGTTATGCTAATCTCCTGGATTCCTGTCCCACGTTAGATATATGCAATTGGCCAACCCCCAATTGTCAAGTTTGTTATTAAACCGAAACATCTGCTGTTCTGACTGAGTTGTTTCTGTATTTGGAAGTCGTGATTTCTTTTGAATAAGTAAACTTTTTTGTTGGTGGATCTTTCTAGAATAAAAAACTTTATCCAGCGTTTATTTTTTATTAAGCAATCTCCCCTCAAGGTGTTCTTTGGAAAATGCAGCTTTAACTATTGTGAATAAGTTAATCGTAAATAGTGTGATAAACGCATATTCACAAGCATGGTGCATTGTTTACAGATAAATGAGAACTTTATAAAACTAAATTGAGCTTTTAAAACCATAAATAAACAAACTATAAGATCCAACTCATTTTGGCAATGAGTTCATTGACGCTTGTGTGTCAACAAGGGAATCACTACGTGCTGGTCCTTTGGTGGTATTCGTAATTCGATCTTTTTTCAAGTATACATATGTTCTTCTGCAGGAAAGAAGCGATACTCATCTATGAAATATATTCTCACTCTCTTCTCTACCTTTTTCAATGATTATAGAGTTGAAATTGAGTTCCAGATGGAAGAAGATTAATAACTGAATCCGATAAATTACAGCGCAAACAAGGGTGTTTTCTTTTCGCGGTTTACAGCTGCCACGCAGCACTCTAGAAACTATCAGGCGTTCAGTAGGAAAAAGGTTCGTAAATAATTAGATATTGCACGGCGTTTTAGAGCTATTTATCTGTAAAATACACCGTCTGATTATAAATTAGGATAGAAGTGATCAAACCAAAATCTGCATTAAATGTTTTTGGATGGGTGTCAGCCGGAATTCAGATCTTACTTTTCAATTTGATTTCATCTCAATAGATTCGTTCAACTTTCAACACATAAGTTGGAAGTTTTTCACGAAGTATTCGTGAAGCAGTCAAGCCATTTGACGGTTTTTTCTGATTCTATGCTTTCAAAAATTAACTCATGGTGATTTACTAGATATCTAGGATAATGTTTTCTATCTCTTCCAAACTAAATCCTTCGAGGAATACCCATAGTTCAATCAGGGGAGTAGCAGAATATAGGTATTTGTGAGTAATTATAACTTAATTCATTCAGTTGTTTCTCATACGGTAACGGCAGCTTCTGCCCCAAGTACCTCATTTCATGGGAACTGTTAGATTCCAAAGGGGAACGTATTTGTTCAGACAATCAATTTAATGTATCATGAATCCCATATTTTTTATTCTCTCAATTTTTCTCACTCAGGATATAATAGTGCTCGTTAGAATGAAAGAAATTTGAGTCATTCCGGCGTTGCGCCGTCTGAAACCCATTTCTTATCCGGCACAGTGTTTCTCACACTAAGAGCAAAATAACCAGAATGTATAATATGTGTAAATTGCCGGGTAATACATTAAGATTACGGAAAAGTTATCTAAAGAAGGTACTATTGACGCTCCAATTATGCAGAGTGCGGATAACAATGGTTTTGTATGAGAATTTAGTGCACTTATTAAGCATGTCTCGATCGATAATCTGCATAGCATACACTGATATTTGATCATATACGCATTTCTTTTAAGCAGTAACACTACCAGATCACTCTAGTGTTGTGCACATGTATCTTCTTCCAAGAGTTCGAATATGCACGTTTTCCAGGTTAAAGTGATCATTTTTCATTGATCATATTATCTTTGTATAATGTGACAAGTGCTATTTATGTCATAGCCGCTCTTATCAAGACAGGCCTTGCGTTTCATTAAGTAGTATATTCCTGAAAATGATACTAATTCTGCAGCAAAACATACTTGGTAACAGAAGAGACGAGGAAAATTACCGAGAAAAAAATCACACCACCTGGGGCTTTGAAGCTTTGCTCTAAATCAGTCCAGTAATTCACACAATTTTCGGCTTTAGATAGTGGCACCACTTGGAAATCTTTTCGCAGATGAATGTCATTTTATCCCAAATTAGCACAAAACATACAACTGTTCAATTGTTCGTTTTACTCAAAAAATTCCTTTATCATGAAGAATGTAGACTGTCAATTTCTCTGTTGCTTTAGACTGTGGCATGGCCGTCTTGAAGGTATTTGTCTCTCTTCTGGACAGTCTGTGTGCCGGTTCCATCTTCAGCCACGTTGCTTTAAACTCATGGAGATAATTACCATAAATCTGGAACGCCAAGTGAGTTCTGTTTACATTTTATCATAGCTAGTTTCCGACCATAATCTCAATGATACTCTACCTGAATTAATACGTTAGCCTGGGATTTTGTCAACGTCAGATGACTGGATTGTTGTTTTCCAAACGTTTTGCCAGTAATTGTTCTCTGCCTATCACCATCCATGAAGCACAGGAATTTTATCAGTCCGTTAAATTGCCCTACAATCTCGAACCTGGAGCTTGCCAAATCGAACTGACCTTGAAATTACGCTTTCTACAGCCTTTCTAAACTAAAGCTGAACGCGCCATCGAGCATTGAACCCGAGGATAAAAGCTATGTGCTCAGTCAACAGAAAGATATCTGATCATAAGTGGACCCCTATTACGTCTGTCGTAGCTCCCAACCAAATCTGCGATGTGACGAGCTGAATAAATTTGATATATTTGATTCCTTGGAAATCATACGACTAAGGGTATATTGAAAATGCAAGATGTCTTTCAGAAAACACTTTAATTATGTGAACAAAAGACATAAAAGCTGTTTATGTGATATGTTTGCTAGTGCGCGCATGCTATTCATAATAGCGTCATTAAAGTTGATGAAAAGTAAACTGCATAGGGATTCCCCTCCCCCCACCCACTGGCTCCCTCGGCAGACATCGCACGCCGAGGCAACCTACTGGTGACAGGTGTAACACATACCTGAATCAACGTAATCTATGGAGATCGACGAGTTGCTTGGATAGAATAGTTTTGGAGTGGAATAGGTGTTTTCGGTCCACATGTTGCAGACGTTATCTGTTAGTACTCTTCAACTCATCTGATCCGGATCTTCTGACAGAACCTACTTTTTCTGTTGAAATCACACCCAGGAGACAAGATGAATATGATAAGAGCTATCGCTTTGTCGCTGCTGAGTTACTAAAATTTATTTTCAGTAGTGATTGAGTGAACAAAATTGTTCACATTGCGCAGAAACCTAACGTGTTTGTGTGATATGCTTGAGGAGAAATTGAACAAAACGACACTATCTTTTAGAACCAATTGACTGAAAATGAAACTATTTCTATCTTTATGGAGCACACGTTTAAGACAGGTATACAACAGAACACTAGGAGTTGTTAGCTGCAAGCAGTACCCGAACTAAATAGTCATCCTGGAAAAGTGACTGGTGGGCAAACGTCAGTGTTGCACAAGAGCGCTTTCACCGGTAAAAGCAGGACGCTCATGGGTGAACCCGAGCTGTCTAGTGTGATAAACCGTGGTACGATTTTGATTGCAACAGTGTGCATCATACTGTGAAACCATTGGGAACAATTCCCAGCAGAGGAAAGGAACAGCAGATATTAAATTTGAATATTGATAATTTTGAAATGAATATTGTATAAAAGGCGACCTCTTTTAGTTTGACATTGAATGAAGAATGACAAACGTTCGGTTTCCCTATTTCTCACATAATTTATGTTACGGTTTTGCTAAAGTAATGTACCCCTTGTGCTCTCCTCAATGTTTTCTAGCCAAAACAACACACATTTTAGACATCCTTTTTGTCAGGAAACAGTTGACATTTTACAAGTACAACAAAATAGAACGCATTTATAATGGAAACGGCTTTTGCAAGTGTAACGGTGAACCATTCGATCGGTGGCTACTGTATGTAACCAAAGTAAAAAAATGTGAACACTAAGCAGTTTTGATTTCATCTTTTCATTTTACTTCCTTTTATTCAATATACAAAGATACAACTTTCCGGAAGAGAGAAGCGGCCAATCAAAGGGCTGCCATACAACATACAGAGAATGGGTAAAGTTAGGCGGTGGTGGTGGGACTCGAACACCTATCCCGGGGTGATAATCTGGTGACGTTACAACCGGGCCACCATCGCCATATGCGTTCGCTACCAACACAACTTTGCCCGACATTTTTCCTAGCTATCATTTGATAGGATTTGTAACTCAAGGCCTATATCAGATCGGTATTGTTTCTCACTTTTAGATAGAGTCGACAACATTGTTTCCTAGATAAAAACATGCCGTGCTCAACCACTCTTATATTGTTTGTATCCGTTGCCCGGTCCCACGCCTAACTTCGCCCTACTACTTTCCCTGCCATGAGAAGAGTTATTGTTTTGCTCAAACATTCCAGGCAAAGACTACCGACCGGATGTGACCCTCGGACGTGCCACCCACAAACAGGTTATTCCGAATGCCCCAGACACTGTCTACTTAGAAGCCACTATGAATCGGAGTTATCAGAGCTCGCTGTTTAGAGAGTAATTATTCTTACCGATTTTTAGAATTCATAATCATCTTCTAACGAAAATATCGAACAAAGAGCGATTCAGCATATCAAAACTGTATGTCACACGTGATCAAGAAAAGAAAGATATGTTATTCTTACTTGTGTGCATTGCACTCCCGAAGATGTGGATTCATCACTAGGCTGCTCACGTGAATGGTAACCTTTTCAGTTCCGAATGGGATATGCCATTTTAAACACCTATTCACAAAGGAGAAAATAATACGACGCTTTAAGTAGATTTATACACCTCCCATTTCTTATTAACCGTCCTTCTCAACGGGGACGGGGACAAACCTAAGAAAACATTATCGAAACAATCAATCGCAGCATGAAAAGAAATTTGTGAAGTGGGGGAAATCATTACGTATGCCTTGGCTTTTGGGTTTATTTTGTAAGGAAGATGCAACAGACCCGCTTAAGCAAGCCGACATTCTTTACAGCTGCGTTGGACACCTTGGTGCAGCTGTGTGAGCAGCTTAAGTTTTCTTGAATGATGATACC
>UZAN01044895.1:4626-28496 GCA_900618425.1 Echinostoma caproni
TAAAAATGAAGCCTCGACCGTGGTAATTATAATTTACGTTGCATCGTTAATAAACGGATGGTAGTTATGAGGGTGCACTTTTACGAACGGTTTTTTATCCTCAGCACGTTTTTGTATCCCCTTCTGATGAGCGGAATTCACTTGTTAATGCAAAGCAATGTATCGTTTGAGTTACACTAGATATTTTTACTCCTAGGAATATCGTGTTATACAGAAACACTGAAGCTGTACGAGACGTGTCAAATGATTTGACGATACGGACACATCGGTTAAACCTTCGTCAATCAACATGTGTTGCAGCAGGCAACTCCCACACCTCATTTCTTAACGAAGCTTTGTAACACCAACATTTATAGAAAATAATTTTTCTCAACATCCTTTGATTTTAGAATAATCCGATACTTTTGATCTGACTCATCTACTGTGGCGTGACTAAAGTTTGTGCATTGAGGCTAAAGGACTACGGGTTTTGTCTAAAGGATTGCGGGATTTGGCTAAAGCTTGATAGGAAAGGGTGTAGATAACCCGTCCGATCAGAACGCTGGGCTAAGAAGGTTGAGTGAATTCCTACACTCATGGCATCGGTTTGTTGGAGATCGATATGCGTTCGTGTTCGGCCTTAATCATCGTACCTTGTCTGTTCAATGATGGATGAACGTAAAACAAACTTTTTCATCCGGTGCACACGAACTGATGACAGACCAATTGATGCTTAAAGCCAACAAAAAGGCATAACATAGTGTGCGACGACGGAACCGAATGCGTTTATGCAATAAACCATCCACACTCTCAACAGTCATTCTCCACGCGTTCAGCCCGATTCGGAACTGATTGAAATTTGTGTGTATGCGTTACCGATTGAAGCAACTCGGTGCGTGGTGGACGTAAAACAGTTTCTCGTGGTCTTACCAGAACAGTGGAAAAACGAGCATGAGATCATTCGATTCAAAGTGGTTGTCTGTCTGTAAACCGCGGAAGGCAGGTTTGATAGGTACCATGGAAAGACCGGGACTGGATGACATAAATAAAATGACCAGTATTGGAGACCGACTCTACAGTCCTTCACCTCCCGGTTTTCCGCAAACAAATAAAGATCCTAATCGAAAATGAGCTTTAATTCTCGTGATGGTCGAAGTCATTACGTAGTAGAAAATACCGTGACCCAGAAAATAGTCACTAGGTTGATCATGTAAGGTTGGGGAAGAAAGGAGAAATGGACGATATACGCAACTGAAAAACACCTGCACACATGCTTTTGCGAATAACTCGTCTGCTATTCAATGTCAGATTTGAAAAATGAAAGATTTTTCGACACAAAAATAAAATCTCGAAAATATTTGAGTTGAAAACAGCGATTTAGACTCGTGATCCCAAAGGATGGGAGTTAAAGGGTGAAAGTTTCAGGGTAATCCATCCAATCAATGTCTCTCTCTCTCGAGTGCGCTTTTTCACAAATTCGAATTCCAACAGATAAACACACCTACATCACATACATAAAGACAGACAGACAGACAGCAACCAATTCATATCCAAACGGTAAACATGTATGACAGCTAGCGTGCCATGCGTTTCAGACGGTCGGGCACTGAGAGGTACTGGACAAACACAGTAAACCAGACACCATGAATCGACTAAAATTCTCGAGATTTATCTCATTGGGCAAACAAAAATTGCAACAGATACACTATTCATTCATGAAAATAGAAAACGGTAGCCCAAGAATATGGAAAGTTAGAAACATTCCTGAGTTATAAACGGGTCATTTTAAAAGAACCGAGATTGCACTATTAGTAGATGAAGCTTGTGGATAAAAACGAGACAAATAATCGTTGAGCAAAAGCCAAAGACTTCTTACTTTAGTTCAAACCATGGGGGTATAATGATAGAGCTCACACGCTTCGTGATAGGGTCACTACAAGTGCACTGTTTTTGACAAGTATTCATCTAGATCGATATACCGCTATGTAATCGATAGCGGGATGCAACAAAACGGGGATAAAACACCCCCGTGTCGTTTTACTCACATTTGGCGAAACTGCCAGCCCTCGAGGATCCATAAATTCGTGTTTAGTGCACAGGTCTGGCACCGGTAGCAGACCGGAAGCATGTTCTTCACATGTTGCAGTGAGAATCGGTTGCGCAATCGGTTGAGGACTGTCACTGAGCCACCAAATTGATTTGCTACTCGTGTGGGACAAGAACAGACCTGAATCTAAGGCCCCAGGGTCCGAAGCTCCGAACCGTCGTTCCAAAGCCAAATAGGATGGATGGGCGGCTAGATAGTAGTCATCGGTCGAACCCAGCTCATCGAATCCGGTGGAAAGGAAATCCAAGGGGAATTGGCTCATTGTGAACCATACACGTCGATCGTTCCACAAAAACGACCGTTGAGCCCGACTGTCTAGCGACTCAGATGGGCGAAAAGTCATGCTTCCGGTTCTGATAAAGCAAGCATACAAAGACCGACAGGTAATAAGAAAGTGTACCAAAACTGTAAAAATTACCAGAAAATGATCAATCACACTGTTATTTATCACTTACTGTGCTGATTCCGGTGATTGCAACCAACGCAGTCGACTACCGTCTGCAACGACAATGTGGCCCAATGAGTCTGTGATCAGAGCTGGCAGACGTAGGACTGGGGATCCGAAACCAGTCTGGTTGGTCGAACAGTGATCACAAACATTCGGTTTGCGTCGTGTGGTTCTACTGCCCAGCACTGGTGATACATGCCAGTCGGTATATTTGAGGAACATATGCGAACCGTCCCCACTGAAAATAGACCAAACAAGCACACGAAGAAGGGAAGAGAAAGAGTGAGTGAGTGCCTAATCGATCAAGGAAAACACAAATCGCTACTATTTGATCAGAGGATTTACTTTACTACGCGAATATAAATAAAAATAACTGAAGTCGGTGAGAGTTGGTTGCCGAAATTTGCTATGACTGGATCACCTAGTTTATTAAAAAAAACAGGGAGGCAGGGTATGGTTTTGTGTGATCAAACTGTTGAAGGATCAACTCATACGAAGAGATTGTACCGAGTAACGAACGAAATGAAAGAAACATATTCGACATTCAGTTTTAAGTTGATTGTGAGGAATGGTATGGAATAAGTATTATTCATTTTGACTGACACTATCCAAAACCTAACTGTGCAAGGAAGACCTAATTTGGTGCAATGCGTTCGATTGGAGTTAACGGGTGCTATACTGGCCTCTCTTTGTTGGTATCCAGCCTAAGGAATTAATTGACTGTCATGGAGAAGAAAACGTAAACAAACTTGAGTTTGTATTTCTGGCCAGCTTTGGTGTGAACCAGGTGGCACAGTGGAACCACAAATGTGAGAGACTCGGTACAATGTATTACTGATGAACTCAAGTTTAGCGCGCTCCCGGGTGCCTGTTTGATCGGATAAACTGAGGACGGTTGATGGTTGGCCAGTTAAAATCATACGCAAATCCTACTTCACTGCTCACAAGTACGTGTGAATTAAATGTGAAGTCTACCGCCTCATTTAAGTCCGATCATGCGTGCAGTGATGACGTGCATTCAGCCTTGCGCTGCTCATCCCACTTACCGATAGACAATCCCATGATTAACTGCATACAAGTGAACCAAGTCCAACTTCCAATTGGCCAGACCGGATTCGATCAATTCATGACCAAGCAACGGAACCATGCGATGTTCCCAGAACACACGGGAGCAACCTGTATATACATAGCCGGCGGAGACTGGGAAAACGGGGGTTGGGTAGGCGAGGATGACATAGAACAACAGAGAACACAAGGAGAGCGAAAACAAAAAGGTTATTAGTGTGCGTTTGATTTATTTTCGTTCAACGAAATCCTTTTGTATAGAGCAAATGTCAGAAATAAGTTACGCAATACATATCCGAATAGATTTTGCTGCACACCATCAGGTGCACATGACAAACAACAACTTATGGAAGAAGTATCAGAACAGAAACAAAATTAGTGGGATCAAATCAAGAAGTTTATTATCGCCCATAAAGACGACCTGAAAAGCAATCAGTCTTTTATTTTGTCACGAATTAAACTGCAATCGTTGAAAAACTATTCCTTCCGCTAATTGAATTGGTCCTACATGAAATGAAAATTACACTGAAAGCCTTTGTGCGGTTCATGATAAAAATGTTGTGCTTTGAGTAGATGGCGAACGATGAAAGACGCTGGTGTGTGCGGTCATTGTTTGACTCTTGACCCGGAGCGTCTGGTGAATTGACAAGCTGGCCCGACCAAAGTGGGGAGCCTTCATCCATCCTCAGGCGCAGTTGCAGTTGCAGTGTAGGTAGGCAACTGAACATGCCCACATATATAGGTGAATAGTATATGATTTCGCAGGGGGTAATAACAAGGGTCGATCTGAAGGAACAGACCGGTCTGACCTGGCAATATGTTTGATCAAATACAGGCTGTAGACGGCTTTCAACTATTTTGGATATAAGAGACACTCTCCTTAGGCGTGGTCAATGTTTTTATAGACGAATTATGGTGTTGTTTTCTAGATGAGTGATAGTGTGCGTAATCTTTTCGGAAACAGACTATTATGACTGTCCAGTGATTATGGGTACCACGAATCAATTCGACAACACCGATTACGATCCAGTTAGGATTACCTAGTCTCTCACCACAGACGATTATAGTGGCATGAAATGGTCAGAGAAATGGCCATTATCTTTGCTGAACGAAGCGATTTTCTGTGATTCATTCTAAACAGTTTAACGGTTTCGTTCTCATCCAAGGAATTGCCACATATGCTTTAGGATTCTCATTTGGGGTCACTGATTCGAGTCTCACAGCTCGGTTTGCCAAATATTCACGCGAAAGGCTGAGTCAAAAATGACCATTTAGCCTACCCATACTACTGCCAGCCATCCGAGGACTGATGCTAAACTATGTTAATAAACCCAAAAGAAAACAGCATGTTAGCAGAATTCCATGTCTTGGAAACAGTACTATAGCACTCACCTTTTGCATTCACCAGTCCATATACTGTTCGGTTGTATCCATCTGTCTTGTTCCAGTAAAACAGCTCAGTCAGTCCTTGCTCCGGTTCCAAGCGTTTCGCCTGGCGCAGACCGGCCACATCGACAACAAAGTGAATTTCACGCAACCCGTCTGGGACCACCTGATCCAAAAGCTGAGCAATCAATGCCGGTCGATAACCCGCGGCGCGATCTGATCGATAAATCAAGCGCAAACGACTGTCCTGTAAACAAAATAAAAGGGACAATAGAGAGCAATACATCAAACCGGCGGATGTAGAACACAAACATTTTAAAATCAAAGCTCCGGTGCGCATAAATTTCGAGGAACATTTCGCATTTTGAGAGATCTTATAATTTCGGCTAAAACAAACCTGCAGTGTTCCAAAAAAATAGCAAAAGGTTTCTTATTCTTTGAAGATTCACATTGTAACATTTGAGAAAACACGAAATAGCAAACAAGCTCGTTTCCGATAACTTCCTCATCTGGCTAATACAGTTATATAAATAGGTAATAGGCATCTCACATCATTCGTTTGTTCATGTCCGGCAAGCTACGTAGGTAGAACCATCAGGCAGTTTTCCCAAAGGATCAAGGAACATAAAACAGCCTGGTTGATTAATCGGGTCAGAAAAACCATCTCAAGTGCGATGGTGGAACTCCTCGCAAATAATGAGCATACTGTGAATGAAGATGCTTTCAAGGTAATCTACCGGGTGCCTCCTTTTCCGTCTAAGGCTGTTCGCAACAACATTTAGCAACAGTTGAGGCAGTGGCTATCCGTTTGTTCAACCCATCACTTTGTTCCCAAAAGCGATTTGTTAAAGCACTTCAACAACCATGTCCACGTGGTTAACTCAATCGCATGATTGGAACTGACCAGTTTCATGACTCCTTGATCCTTTCGATTGACCCTGTGCGGCAAACAGGTGATGGTTAACCTTGACTCTGTCCTAACCCTCATGTGACACATCCTTATTCCCATCCACCCTCCACCGCAATTTATTTTTGTAAACCACACATAATCGACTAATTATATCCACCAATCTAATCCGCACACACACGTCAAACATTATGCGAATGTGATATGTCTATTACCTATTTATATAACTGTATTAGCCAGATGAGGAAGTTATCGAAAATGAGCTTGTTCGCTATTTCGTCTTTCTTAATCTTTTCCTCTCCCATTTTCACTGATGACAGCGCATCTCAGCCACGAATAATTGAGACGAAATGAAGAGCCAAAACAGACTGACATTATGGCGCATCGTTATTAGCTTCCATCAACACGCAGTTTTGCTATTATCCAGTACGTTGAGCAACTATACCATAAGGTATAGTGTGGATCACCAAATTCTGGCTAAAGTCGATAGCTCTTTTCTATGAAAAAGAGGAATTTGTGAATATGAGGCTTACCCTTGTATCCTAATGTTAGCACCTATGTGCAAACATTATGCGGTAAAATAATGAACTTTAAAATCTACTTTTGAAACACAGGTATTGTTAACCATTTAGTGAAAGAAAAACAGTGGCTGGTGACACCTTTGTCAGTAGGTAAAATCTAGATGCCAATGGATTCGGAACATTGTACCACGTAATGGCACACCACAGAAAAGTTGTACAGTGAGATCTAATTCATCAGCCGATTTCAAATGTTTCACAGGTAGAATTCAATCTAAAACCAGTGTTTTACCATGTGGGTTCGCATAAGCGGCTGATAATCTCATATCAATCCGTGTTTGTCCAATCTATTTCACGATCGAAATAGGTCAAATATTCAGCAGGGAGGAACATTTTCGAAGGTAGTCCAAAGCAATATCGAGCATACTAAGGGAGCAATGAATACGGTCTTACAATTTCAATATTAATTCATCTTCAGCCCGATTTTTTCACACAGATAAGAGTTTAAAAATTTTCCGGCAGTGAGAAAATCAATCGATCCGAGTGAACAATTTACTGTTCCGCCAGAGGTATGAATGTCGAGAATTGTGGGAACGCAAAATCTTGGGTTTTCGAAAGATATTACAACTTTTTGCACAATTCGAGTTTGCCGAAATGGCATTCAGTCAAAGGGGAAATTTCACACTTATCTGGGGTGATTTTCACGGGTTCAGTGGGACGCAAAATGTATGGTACATCATGGGGCTGGATTATAGGTAGTCTTTATTTTCATGAGGAGCACAGGATCGTAACTCGGGAACCGGAGCGCGGAACCACGAGGGGTAGAGCTAAATGATAAACTGTAAATAGGTTGGTGAGATCATATGGATTCTGGTGGACGTCTACTGGACATTGTTTAAATTCTATCCACAGCAAAGCAATCTATCATTTCGTGAGCATTGGGGTAGATGCCTACATCTATAGTGTACTGAAAAGCTTGTAGCACTGCTCACTTCGTTTAACCGCTCTGTTGAATGTGGTCAGTTCGATTACATACGAACGAGCAGACAAACGACCATCGGCATTTGCCAGAAAATTTACAACCACCATGAAACCGATAGGCTGATTTGTCTCTGAAATTTACTTAGATGCAGTATGGGGTACACCCATTAAAAACTCATCCGCATTCGACAGACTGCTTTCGATAATTCCTTCGAACTGATCGATTTGTTTGACCTTAACATCCAGCTTCGGTGTTCATTCTCTTCTCCCATTCACCCACCCACTCACTCACCCACCCACCCCCGAAGCTCTGCTAACCGTTGTGCTTTATCCGATCTGTAGCTGATCGTTAGCTCTCGTGATCCCAGAGGAAAAAGGGCATGCAGATAAACATTCTCATCTAAGCATTACCCCACTCGTCTTCTCTTTGTTCCCGACCCCCTCCTCACCCCCTGAATCCCCCACACGTCAACTAGACCTCAACAGTCCGATTGTAACCATCACATCAATCCGGATGTCCAGAAGAAGAGGATTTCGGTCGTGCTTAGACACGAACAACTGTTGAATCAGAGAGGGAGCGAGAAAAACTACAGTTCACCCAAACGAAATAATCAATTTGTTGCTATAGCGTGCCCAGTGCCGATTGCCGAACGTATGTTGATTGATGTTCCCACTGCCCCAGTATTTTACTGTACTCGCCACTTGCTATCCTTCTTCCTACTACCGGCGGGATGAATTTAATTTCATTTGGAAATCGCTAGGCTTGTGTGCTGTGCCAGTCCAATAATGCTATTTGCTTTTGTTTGCGCTGGTGTTGCTGTTGCCGCTACCGTTAAACAGTGCGCCGTCCAGAGAAGTCCAAGTCACGTCCGAGAAAACGCGAAATGCCAGGAAGGGAGAGTAGACGTGACATTGAACGGCAAATTCCGTGGTGTGATACGTGGTCAAAGCGACTGACTCATCCGAACGCTGATCAACTGCATTTACGCCTTGCCAACGGCTAGAGAGGAGAGGAGAGTGATGCAATATGCTCCTCATTAGGATTGCATGCTCAGGACAAAGAGCTGAAGAGTTGGCGATTATCTTGTCACGAAAGACAACGGAAAAGTTCCGGAAACACCAATTCCGCTACTCTCTGCTCGAATGTCTTATTCGCATCTAACCAACAACTCACCCACTCCGGCTCCGTCTCCTGATCGTTTGATACGGCCGTCGTGCAAACACCAACACATATGACGACTGGTTCGAACAGCCTCAATCGTTGACAAAGTTAAGTCTCTGGAGTATTGAAGCCTTTATGACAGTGAGGGAAGAACCTTTCATCCAAGTGAAAGTGCGCTTGATTCTAATTAGATATAACACTGCAGAAAGACAAAATCGTAAGTAGATGGGCATCATGGGAGGCAGTTTAATCGTCACGGGAGGCGGATTAAAGGAATCCCAACCACTCCACACGCAGTTTCATAGCTATTTTGTCATTTGAGATTAACATCCATGTCACATTCATTATTCAACGGAGACATCAGTTGTCAAAGGCTGCCCGTTCGATATCATGGTTCGATTGTTGTAATCGTGGTTCGAACTAGTCTTCGAAAGGGTTACTTCCCGCAGAAATGATGAAAGCATAATGCACTTTGTCAGAATACGAAAACTGATCCGAACAGATAGCAGACGCGGTATTTCCGATTCTGTGCTTTCTCGTCGACAATAGAGAATAACAAGAGCAATTTTCCGGGTGGAGAAAGCGCCTAATCAAAAGGCTCCACTTGATGCACAGAATGTGTATTTGTGTTTGTGTGTTTGTATATGTGGAGATCTAGGCAGCGGTGATGACGGGGTTCTAACATACAATACCCGGGGCAATGCGATGATGATGATGACGATCACCACCGTTTATTTGCTGTTTATCATTCTTGGTTAAGTGTGCTGAATAAAAAGCAGTCATTCATCTCGGACAAAATGATTATTAGCTTCAATGAAGACCAAACAACTAGTGACCTTCGTTGATCACCGAAACACCTATTGTTCCCGAATAGATTTCCAAACGTAAATGATTAAGCAAAGCCAAAGATCCCCGGTTACGACCAACGACGTGTTTAATTTACCACTGTCTGAACTTGAATCCCGAACTACCCGAGTAAAACAGGGAGAGAGTTGCACATTACTTACGGTCATGAGGAAACGTGCTTTGATTTGAAGTAATACAGTGTGAGCAAATTTGATGAATGAAGAGCGAGTTTTCCGAACTTCCGGAGACGAATCGAAAAGTGATGGTTCGTTAACACGCTAATATTCTTCCCGGCTTGAATACCTGAATTATTGAACAGCGCATGCAAGACATCTACAGGCAAACACACACACGTACACTCTTTTTCAGGTTAGTCGTTTTCATTTATCTCCTTTCACAAAGCATGGAATCGAAAAGGGGCTGGGGGCGCGGGTTCAAGCTGTCTTATTTCTCGCAATCTAATCTGTCAAGGATGCGGTACAGGCAACGCATGGAGATGATAGTGAATCAGAGACAGGGAGAGGAGAAGACAGCGGAAATTAATGATGCCCGCCCATGGCACTAGTCATTTAAGTGAGCTTGATCGTCCGGGAGTTGTTTTATCATTCCCCTCTAATTCATCTTATTACTGCAGAACCCAAGATGTTTTATGGTACATTATAGATTTGAATCTCTTTTCACAAAGCCAATGAGTTCAAACGTGTTTACCTGAATAGTTGCTATCGTTTTTACTGTTTTTTTGCTCAAAGGTGAGATAATTAAGTTTCCGTTTTGTTAGAACTCATGGAACAGGATATATTCGTTTACTTTCCTGTTTATTTGTTCCTTTGGGGAAGAAAAAAAGAGCCTAACAATGCCGCACCTCTTATCTGTCAATCCTCCTTCTGTTTCCCTGACTACACTACTAGCGTTAGTCGAAAATCATCTTTCAGATAGTTCATGAAAACACAGATGACTGGTTTCATTGTATGGATGGGGGTTACTGAAATATATTTTTGTAGTACATAGGTATACATTTATGACCGAAAGAAGTGTAACTTAATATATAGGAAACTTTAGCGCCACGTGATCGATATGGACGAAAGGATATTGCGGTTGGCAAACCATGTATGGGGGAAGAGTTTGTTTGCTGAAATAGGACTCAGTAGACACATATTTACAGGATACTTTTGCTGACTACTCGGTTATGCAGTGGCAGCATGTCCTTCCAGACACTTCATTTCAATGACGTTTGTTCTCAAAAATGGTAGTGCAGACATAAAGTTCGGCAAATATTGGTCGAGTTCTCGATGGGAGACTCGAGACACTGAGAAGTAAAAACAGTTCTGCAAATAGATTATGGAGATGGAAATAAAACTGTGCCACACACCGTGTCTCGCATTTAGGATGCGACAACTGTCAACTTGGCACATGGCTCGTTGAAAATCACGAATGTGTATAGGTTGTTGGAAATCCACCGGGACATATGACTTCAAGCTTATAGCATCATGTGATTTGAACCAAAGTACGCATGAGAACAGTGTAGTTGCGTTGCGCTGCGCTGCACTGATCTGACTCGTTTTCGTTCGAGTTGCGGTTAACTTACGTATCTGCAATCCGGATCGACTTGAATGATAATTGCTTATTGATAGATACTTAAGTAGCAAGTTTCGGATTATGGTTTTTAGAGAGTATCCGTCGACTTTTTCGAACACTGTACAAGAATCTTGCTTGAATAAGGATTTTGAAAACATATTTCTATCGATAATGTCTTTAAGATATGAAGTCATGACAGAAGATCACAAAAGAATAAAAAGTCTAAAAACAACAACTTTCAGTGTAAAATGGCTCTACCACAAACACAGAAGATGTAACATGGGCTGGTGAATATACTGGGGTTGGTGGACCGGAAAAACGGGGATACATTTGCAGCATCCTACCACTGTGAATTTCTGTGTGACATCGATTAAAGTGATTACGCCAACTCCAATCGCTTAACGTGAATTTCATCGCTCTGAATGCACGGAAATCCGTAATACATGTTATCTCGTATAAATTTTTATTCCCTATAAGACTAGCTTCTTAGCGAACAAAGACAGAGAAAGAGTGCTACGGATGACAACTTTCTATTCAGCATAGGTCTGATAGGTTTTCTCAGCGATCACTGTCGTTCAATAGCAATTTCCACTTGGACGCCTGACGCGCGACCCCTGCAGTGAAATGCACCTAGATTAATTACTTTGATTTACGCAAAACAGAATGCACGGAGTTGTGCTCATCTTGCACAAAGCTAATGAATAAAACCTGTCCATTTATCGCCCTCAGTGAAACGCAAAAAGAAACTGAATGTAGAAAACTGGACAGGATTATTATGCAATCAGCTCTTGTCAGTAGAATGGCTAGACTTTCATTTGTACCCCGAAGGCATTTGGCAAACATGGATAGAAACCATGGAAAAAACCATAGTCTATCAAAGGATTGAGAGAAAACATGTAGCGCAATTAGATGGACACATTTTCGATCAGGTTGAGTTGTGATCATTATCATCATCATCATGTGTTGTTTTGGTTAAATAAATAAACGATAAATCTCCCAGGAGTTAAGTGAACGAGAAATTGGGGTAAAAATGAAACATGCAAACAGCCATAACGTTCACGGGGACGTAAGAATGAACTGGTGAGTGTAAGTTTAGAGCAATATGAGAAATCAGCATCAAAATCCCATCCGAATATCATCGGTTCGACAAAAACGAACACAGAGATACAGAGGGGAGTAAATGCCCAGAGGTCGAATGGTATTCGAACATTGCGTGTGCGAGCGTGCATGCGTGTGTCAAATAGTAGTGTATGTTCATCCAGTTGGATTGCCATTACATACCGCTGTATCACTAATGCTGTGTAGCAGTGCTCCCATCGCGAATGGACTGAAAGGCAGGGGGGGGGCGGCGTACGATAGGCATGCGAGCGCAGTGCGATGATGAAACAGCTTATGCAAATGAGCTTAAGAGAGAGAAGAGAACAACACCTTTGACCCAAAACTGAGCCCGCCAAAAAAGAAGCAAACGCGGAACGGAGCCGAGAGAGAGAGAGACTGAGAACTGAAGTACCGCAAAGTGCACATGACAGTTTCCATCCGATCTAAACGATTGGCTGATTCTAATTTGTACTCGTGAATGCACACGCAGACGGACACACACACACACACACACACACACACAAATTCACTTTGTCCGCACAATGCGATCAGCCACACAGTCAGGCTGTGGTTAGCAAGCTGTTCCATCCGATGGGGCATATCAGAACAACAAAGTAAACAAAACAATCTCCGATGCCTAATGTGCATGTGCCTTTGATTCAGAGAGAGTGGGCATTGTGGACAGATGCGCAGCAGACCACTGACCCGCTTTTTAATATATGCATGTGTGTGTGTGTGTGTGAGCGGATATCTGTAGACATGTGTGCATGCCTGCTTAGTTTTATGTACAGCCTACGATCCAGCTCACGATCTGGCACAATGGAGGGACATACGTCTATATGTATCTATACGTTCGGGGGTGGGGGGTGAGTAGAGAGCGCTATTCACTCAGTTGGATGTGAATGGAAGGGGGCGAGAGAGAAGGGTATTTGGAGGTAGATAACCATCATATTATTAGAATCGTTTGGTTACAAAGGTACCCCCAGCTTACCCCAGAATGAAAAGATTACCGTCATATGTGAGATCGTCAACGCATAGAAACAATTGAGATTGAAGCGAATGAAATCAAATCCACTGCCTTCTCCATATTTAAAACTGTTGCACTGCACTCCAGCCTCAGTATGGTCGGTGTGGGTGTCCTGGGTTGTGGCCAGTCTACCCTCACTTGCACCTCACGAAATGCACCCATACGATCAAGCGTTTCCAACAGCCTCTGCTGAGGAAGCCCTATTCACTACCAACATCCGGGGTATAACCGGGTTGGGGAGTTGGCGAGCACACCTGATTTCAAACCAACCAAGAAGTGGAGTACGAAACCAGCTCGAATGAACATCGAGGTCTATTGGGCATTTTGGACGTTTGACCCCAGAGAGTGTATGATCCGATGAAATGGACATCGGTCCCTAATGGATTGCGGCTTTTGCACAGCTGCCTTGTGGGTCAGGATTTGGCTGGTCAAAGGCTCAAGTTGTGAATTTCCAAAGAAAATTGGGCTTGGTAACCTATCATTATTCCGTCCACAAAAAATCGTGGAACTTTCTCTTTTTTATAAAGATTATTGTACTATGATTTGATTGGCACAGCCTGGATTCAGACGTATGTGAAATACAATAAATTGATGTCACTCGCATGCTCCGGGTTCCAAAGTCCGAGTTTCGAGCCCTACCGTTGAAACCCCACTTCCTCGTCTTCTGACACAAAGTAATGCCTATCATATTCGAGGTCTCACGCAGCTCATTACTGCAAGTTACAGGAAAACGGTTGGCGGTTCTCAAAACTAAATGGATTATCCTCTTGATTATGTGGTTCACCTCCTGAGGCACTGTCTACTGAAAGTTAGCCTTGTTTGCGTGTCGAATTCCTCCAACTCATTAAATCGCATACGATACCATAGTTTCAACCAGGAGGACAAAATAAAAACAACCCCGTTGTCAGCATTGTGGTCCACCAATGAGTTACGGAAACGTGACGAAATTTTGATCAACTAAAGCCACAATAACAAAAATTGCTTCAAAAAGATTTAAGAGGAGAGGCAACGCAAAAGCATTTGCATTTGAGTGATTGTTGTAAACTTCGTGAATATTGAATTTTAGGATCTGAGTGGTCCCAGTGGATCGCAGTGATGAGTCAACAAAAATCCTCCTCAGTTAGTAACGGTTTTACATTTATGACAAATTCGTGGTTCACAAATTTTCCAGCCCCGTAGAGACCAAAGTGTGAATTGAAGAACAGATTTACAAAAATGAAAATGGTCACGGGGGAATTAGTAATACCAAATCTATCAAAGTCTGAACTCAAACACGACGGGTCGTAAAGTCATCGCATCACCCATTTGTTCAATCCATTTCGGCTTTGAGAAATACACCACAAACTGATATGACACAATGTCAAAAGTCAACACTATTTACAGCACTATTAATCTTGCTACCAGCTGCAGCTGTGATACATGAGGAATGCAAAAGCAATAGGTTAAATTTCAGTCTGATTACTGATAAAAAGTGTGGATTTGAATTTGCGAAAGTCGCTTACTACAGGTGATTCGCAATGATCAAATGCCACCGGTTGAATAAAACTCTAAGCCCAAATTCTTCTGACCCCTCTTCACCACACAACACCAGTTTTCCCTTCGTTTTGTAACGTCTCATTTCTAAATACCGCATGTTAGAACCATTTATCCCAGTGACGTGTCCATCGGGATGGTGATAGGGATATGGTTTGCGAAATTTAACATTGACTGATCATTTTTCAAGCTCCAAATTCACTCACAATCCGTTGTTCATCCAAGCAACTAGAGAGGATGAAGTCTCAACGACGATAAGTCAAAGCAAGTAACGCTCACTCCACAGTACTACTCACAAGTAACCGAGTTATATTGGGAAGCCTGATCTGGATTTCATTGCAAACTTGTTGTGAACTGATGAGCGATTTTTCTTGTGATACACAACAATCTGCTCTGTTCGGTCCAGTTCTTCGGCACGATTTGACTAAACGTGACCGGACGCATATGGACACGGTTTCAGTCAACAAATGCACACACACAAATAAAATAAAAAGCAGCGACTCCAAGCACCATCCATGGTCGAGAGAACAGGACGGGTATGCAAGCGCCAGTCGGCATGTTTTGCGCTCGCCGAGATCGCAACATCTGTTGGTACAATAGCAGAACCACTAGAAGGACGACATTGGACGGGGGACGAGGAGGGGTAAAGAAGATGCACCGTTTTCATTTGCATCAGGTACGTTTCGTGTCACATTTTTTACATACATGGAATTATCGGAGTATTTTCAATAAGCTGAATCTGAGCAGTTAAATCATCTTATGTAAGTATAAGGTCCGTTTCGTGTTGGCGTACTGGATACTCGAATATTCGTCTGTTTTCATAATTGTTCCCAGGATGTTTATTTTACTGTGAATGTTATAGTGTTAATAACAGCGATGTCCGTAGAGAATTATATTCGCCGACGTTTCGGTAGTCGTGAGTAACCTTTCTCAAGGCAGGTTTTATAATCAAATGACTCAGAAGAAAGAATCACAAGTTAACGGATATTTCGTGTGTTTATGTGTGTGGTGGACTGAATGATTCGTTGTCTATCATACTAACTCCCATTATCAGATGGGGTCAAGTGGCACCGTGACCTTTACCGTGATTACGCGTTAGGGATGTTAGGGTAGTCCGAATGCTCGGGATCCCGATTCCGTCGTTTCTGTTGACACATGCAGAATGGTTGTTAATGCCCAAAGCTTCCGCATACGAGCGTTCAGTGCATTTTTGAAATCCGATTTGAAGTATTTTTGGGTTGTCGTAGTCTATAGTGTGACCTTCGCCTATGGCGTGAAGAGCGATCACTGAGTCTCTTTCCAGTTTTGCCGGAGTTGTTTTGTCTGTAGGCCGATGTTTTCCTTTTCTCCTGTGTTCGGTTATTCTTGTCTTAAGTTGTCTACTAGTCTACCCAATGTATTCTGCGGGGCATTCTTTACAACGGATTTTGTGAATGCAGTTGTTTTGATCTTGCAATTCGACCGGATCTTTGGCTTTCATGAGATGGTGTTTCAGAGTGTTGTCAACCCGAAAGAAAGTATGCATGTTGAAATCACCGAAGATCTTTCTGATTGCTTCTGCAGTGCCTGATCTATATGGAATGCCAATAGAGGCTACACGGTCTTTTTGTCATTAGGTTATATCACTGGTTTGTTCGCTTCTAGCTGGCATCTTACCAGAAGTTGCGGATAATTATTGTCTTGTAGCACTTTTTGGTGTTTATTGTCTTCATTATAAAGCTTTTTGACTCTGTCTGCCAGAGAGGAGATAAGAGTTCGTTTTACACATCGCGGATCAGCTGATTCACAAGGTAAGTTTATTCANCGGCTTTTGTGAACACTGGTGGTAAATTTGCGTGAGTTGTTCAAGCTGAGGTGACAGTCTAGAAAACTGATGACTCTGTTCAGATCCTGACTCCAGTTTGAAATTTTTACTTACAAATATTTCATTTGCAAATCTTGAGGCGGGGCGGGAGCGCATTGGGAAGTTCTCTTTAGGGATATAGAACAATGGGGACATCTCGGTGTTTCTGATCGAGAAGTTGTCACGCGACTTCGAGGAGTTGGTCACTCCCAATTTATTACAGCACAAAATCAACTGACAACGCATACAGCAATGCTGAGGCAATTCATGTTGGAAAAAATGTATCCAAGTGGCTACCGGGAGAGTATAACACGAGGCAGATTTGTCATGTACATGGACATGACAATCAGACTTGTCGGAGCAGAGCAGAAGTGAGAAGAAAGCGGGAAGGACTGTATTTAGTACAGAGTTCTATTGAGTTGCACTGATTGCAAAAAGAGGATTTGATGATGATACACAGGGGAGCGTAAAAGACTTGGTAACGTGCGCAGCTGTTTCATGCGTGTATTTGTAAATACCGATCGACACATGGAGGATGGCCAGGTGAAACTCAAAACTTCACACATGTATACAAACAGACACATTGGTAACAATGATGAACGAAGTGGAAGTAGTCGGGTATTAGGTCCCGGAATTTCAGTCCAGGGTGGCTTTTCAACTGAACATGTTCTTGTTCAGTTTATGGGGATTCACCGTGTCTGTGTATTGATCCAAGTATTCCAATCTCCGTTCTGTGCTGAACTGCAATTCTAGGTCACAGATCGAACGAGAAATTTGGATTATTTAATTTATTAAAGATACTTTGGCGGTACTTCCAGTATCTCGAAGCAAACGATAAGGGTTAAAGAGCACCGAGTCCACCAAAAGTGTAATAGGACATCTGGGAAAAGTCGTAGCTATTGTTGATATCATCTGGGAATAAATGGGATGGAACTCACGTGAATTGGTATAGAATAGGTAAGCACTCCATTCTGTACACAGATAGTTTGTTCCTGATCCACACAAACCGTTTCACCGTTGGACATCTGATCGCCCCACACTGGTAAACCGCCGATCAAGGTGAGATCATGTTGTGCGCATGTCTCATCTGACTGTTCCCATTTCAGTGCAATTTCAGTGCTCCCAGTCGACTCCGTGCTGGGCAATCCTGTGTCAGGCATTGCATTCGGATCTGGTGTACTCAATCCGGTGGAAGCCAACAAACCGGCGATCCACAAATCGTGAAACACGGGCGATGGGGCAAGAGAACCACCGACCGCCAACTGGAGGGATACTGACCGACTGGAATCGTGCAGATAAAAGTCTCCCAAGTTGATGATTTCATTCACTGGCACGTATACCGGCTGTATGGCGGAAAATCGTTCGGTGGGAAAGCGTAGGAATTCCAGTTGCACAATCGAACCACCATCCACAGGCAAATCAAACCTGAGGATGAAAACCAAAATCCATTTGCGAAATCACTTTGAGAACAATGGGAAGCGGAGCGCGTAAGGGGATGGTACAGAAATTGATCGTGCGACACGGTCCTCATGNTAATATAGTCTTACTGATACAGTATGTGCAATTTAACTTGTCGCCGAAGTGGTACACGCAAAGATAAAACGGGGTGGTATCTAACCTAACGAGTTGCGTAGCGGTTGTAGCCCTCGGTGACGCAACACACCTAAGCGACTACGGCAAAGCCAATAAGTTAGGCTCTATGGATTGTTTTCTGTATTACACTCATTATGTGTGACGAACATCATTCCAAGGGGAAACCCATAGTCACGAAGATTTGTTGTTCAATGATGGAAATCGGTAACCTAAGCCTCGGGAGTTGGAGTAGTGAACCACATATGTTCCCACTAGGTTAGGCGTGAACACGACAACAGTAAAGCTACCTACCACCAATGTTGGATGGCAGTGGCGGTGTTCGAACCATAGGGTCGAAAGCAAGCCGGTGATAGGGACTAAACCACTGTGCGACCCATGACAACACTTCTTCTGGTTGACCTAACTGATTCCGAGTCATTTTTACGTGATCATAATCCAAAATTGTTGTTGTTCTGTGAAGTGAAGCTGCTACTCTGTTGGTCACAGAAACTACCCCCGGGGTACGCAAGACAATTCGACTCTGCTTGTTTCCCCTGCCTAAGAATTGAGCAAACGCTGACTGAGCTCTTCTCGTCCTTCGTTTATTCAGAATACCGGGTTACCAAATACCAGACGAGCATTTTTAATCTTTAATCCTATATTTGTTACAGTAGTTGCATCAAGACAGTTCAAGTAAACGGCTGAGAACAGGGAATCGGATGCGTGCATCTGAAAACAGTTGTCTTACGTCGGTGATTCTAAACCGGATAAAATGGACAGAATATTTTCAATGCATAAGAGCTGGTTTATGGAACCTTCGCATAAGGATCCAAGGTAGGGGTATATCAGTGATATATCAATTGCACCCGGTAAGTCAAAAGGATCACAATGAAGGAATATTTCGTAGGAGGTACTAAGAGGATTGCACGTCTTTATGGAAAAAACGACCCAAAACTGTACGGATAAATTGGTTAAGAGAAACGGATGGAACCAATCTGAGTGTGTTGCGACTAACCTGCCCTGTTCATCGGTCAAAGTATAACCAGTTTTCGCTTTGAGACGATCGAATACACGACAACCCCAGAACGCAGTTCCATCCCACTGGCGTACGGTACCACGAATAACGGAGATACGACTGAAATACGGTATGCAGATAGAGATGAAGGGAGGACAACATAGATTACACAGTAAAGATGAAGGCATACATTTTTCTTTCAATTTAGTGCTATTGTACCGCGTTTAAATTATGGTTCGATAACGAGTAAAAAATAAAGGGGCAACTCTTCTGTGGCTTTCTGTACAGAATAATNCAAAAAGTATTCACGACTTCTCTCACGTCGGTAGGACAATCATTCTAGCGAGAGAGAGGCTCAAAAGACAGTCTGCCATTGCTCACTCTGGGTTTATCAACGATTCACTTCCTGTCAACGACCGAACCGCAGAGGATACGCATTTACCTCATCTCTGGTATTCTATTTGGGTAGATACGCAATGTCAGATACTTTTCCGCATCACGCCAGTTAAATACTAATCTGCTGAGACTGGTTCTGTTAGACAGAAAAATAAATAGTTTGGTTGAGTGGGAAACTCAGAAAAGAGGGGAGAAGAAATAGACAAACACTGACTGGCATATCATGGTAGGTGCACTTTTACTCGTTCATTAATCATATTTGGATAACTAACAACATCTCTGGTAGACAAGTCGGTTGACCATTTAAATATTTGTTCTGAAGCGAATTCCGTGAACCGGATGACAGACATTCTGCTGATCTGGACAGACAACCTGATTTGACGTGCACAGGATACGAAACCGTCGTCAGTTCATATGGAAATACCACTCGGGGCCTGTGGAGTTAGAGCACTTTAATTCATATGGACTGCAGTTTCGCAGAGATAACCACCCATAACCTGTCAAGTGAGTGAGATATCAGTCCAAAAATCCCCAGCAGGCGCACTCATTGGAACGCATGGAAATACCGGTTTTCATCCAAGAAAACGAATTGTGTGTGAATGGTGGGTGGGTGGGAAACACCAAACCACTCAAGTGATCCACTTGTACACACAAACACGTAAAACAACGGAGAGGGATTCAAAGAAAATTTTAATTTCATTCCGATATTTCTTCCTCATTTCCGGTTAAATGTGAACCTACATGAGGGACCAATTTGTTATTACGGAGGCAAGAAATGAGCATAGGCAAAATGTTTGGGAGATTCAAGTATAATGATAATAATAATAAGAGTAATAATAATAATAATAATCTATCGGTGTATTTTTACTCAAAATTGGGATGGCTGTTGTCTTGCTTTTAATGTAAACAGATTAGGAATATGCATGCAAAACGTACACGGATGGGGGTTGGGAGTTGACCTCTTGTAGACAACCACACAGCACACATTTTACGACGCACGCATATCAAAGAAACAAGATCAGTTGTTATGCAATGTCAGTGGATCCCTCTGTGTGTGTGCATAAACATTAGACAGGCTGTTGGATCACACGGACAAAGTGGATGAAGGTCAAAGTGATCGGTAGCAAAACCGGCGAAGACCTGGTGGAATGTTAAAATGTGTACGGTAATGGGATAATGAACTGTAAAGAACCAGGATAGATAATCGTTGATTTGCCTAGATAAATGAACTTTATCCCATTAACCTAGGATTCTGAAGACGGTACATACAGTCACAGCAGTTCTTTCAGCAATGTTCAGCAAGTCTGAAGTCAACAAATGTTAAGACAATTTTAATTTAGAATCAATCTGAAAGGGGGGGGAGATTACTATACCTTTTGCAAGTCAAGTTGTCCCAGTATCGTATCAAGATGTCCGGAAATCATTTCAAGTTGACTGATCATTATTTTAAGATGTCTGGCGATTATTTAAAGTTGTCCCAGTATCATTTCAAAATGTCCCCGGATTATTTCAAGATGTCCGGGAATCATTTCAGCACCGGTGAGGTCAATGCGACAACTGGAAATAATCCGAGGACATCTTGAAATAATACTGGGACATCTTGAAATAATGACCAGTCAACTTGAAATGATTCCCAGACATCTTGAAATAATCCGAGGACATCTTGATATGATATTGGGACAACTTGACTTGCAAAAGGTATAGATTGAACGGAACACTTAGCAATTTTCTGCTTGTATAGGAAAACTTTCGTTCAGTCAGTTCTGGGGCGTAACGACACGTATATATGGAACATAATAATGCGTAATGGCTCCGTCTAGAGTGTTCGTGGTTTGATCCGAATGAGGAATGTATGTGTGCGAGGGGGTAACACATGGAACTGACCTAAGAAAGGAGCGCTTGATGGACACACGAAACGTATTCCACGGTGAGATGGGTCATCGCACGTTAAAAACAAAACACAACAAAACCATGTGCGGAACAACTCAGGCGCGAAAATGCCAAACATAGTCAAATTGTCGAATGTTGTTGACCTCAAACTGTGGCATAGAAACAGGTTACGTTGTACAGTATCATCCAAGGAGTCATTCCCTCCAACAGATGCACACACACACAGACAGAAATGGACCTACAAGGATAAACATGCAAAAACAAGAATGAGACTGCAGACTAGTTGTGATTCATCAACATCGTCTGTAATCCTGCAACGTTTTCGGAAGTTACAAACATAGACGAACAGGCATATCTGCAGATACGGATTTGTTTAAGGTCATTCTTCAGGGATAGGAGTGAACCCGAAGAAAACGTCATACGTTTGACCGAAACAGTGACCACGATTTCCCGTTGTTCCTGATCTAAGCGAAGCTAACAGACCAAGCGCCAGAGAGAGGGATAAGTAAGTAACAGGCAAGCACACCTGNACATGGAGCCCAATTCTGGCCACATTTTAAAGCTACTTCTGGTCCTCATTGCATAACTACTGGCACCCACCTGTTTCCGTTTGACTGTACCCAGTGTAGTAGACCAGTTTTTCAGTTGGTTAATGAAGCACAACTATTTCGTGCGAAAACAGAACAACAGACTACGTTGGGAAAAGCGGAAAATTCAGAACAGTTACCACATCTAAACTAGCGGGGCCTCGTTTGGTTCACCACTCCAAGGCTTATGTTGTTGGTTTCTATCACCGAACAGCAGGTCTTCACGATTATGGGATCCACCCTGTCTGTTGTTCATCACACAAATGTGTTATAAAAAATGTGGAATCAAATGATCTCGATAATTTAGGAGAAACGACATAATCATATAAAAAACGCAAGAAAAGCGTCACAGAAGAGAGTGTTTTCATCAGAAAACGATATTTTCAGAACGGATACAAAATCGCGGGCAGACGCGTGGGATCAATGATACCTTGCAAGATCGTTAAGAATAAGGTAGGAGAGCAATCATTCAGGGGTAAAAAAAAGGATACATGTCAACAGAAAGAGAAGGATTTTGACAAAGCGGATAAAAAGATGTTAACTGAAAAGTTCATTGGCATCATTTTACCCGGAATGCAGGTTGAAACAGATTTGGAGGGCAGAAAATCATTCAAACAAAAAAAAAATCTCAACGAGTAGCTTTTTCTGTGCACGTGCTTAACTAAACAGTCCAAGTGAGCCAAGCGCCCTAGAAGCATCAGGATGGTGGGTAAACTGATGACCCAGTGCCGACATCTGTCGTGTTTGCTCCATACGGTAGACTGTAACAAGGCTTTACGCGGATTTTCGATTTGATTGGGTGCGCTGATTCAGAACTTTCAGAAAAAACGTCAGTTTATAGAGGCATAAAAAACGTCTGTGGAAATGCGCGTGTATGTATGTGTGTGTATGTGAGGAGTCAATGATTTCTCGTTATGTATGAAGATGCCGTGTCCAGCGAGTTCCGGACCAATCAAATCGAGAAACTGGGAAATAGTGATGCCAATTCAAGCACGATGGCACAGCAATTCACTTATTGCTAGTGGTGCAACTGACGTCCCTGCTCCGTGGGGAAAATCCAGGCCGAATATTTATGAATCTCGCTTATACTTTTTGGGGAAAATTCCGCTTGCTCAGATTAAAGAAAACTTGAGAGGAGAAGTGTGAATACCTGTCCAAGATAACTGACACATTGTCGTCGGTCAAGGAACTAGTCAAATAGTAACAGACACCTTGTCAGAGGGAGAGAGAGAAAAAGAGACGAAGTCGTTTCTATCTATACTAAAAGCATCACTGAAATCAAGGGGACACTCCAGGACAGCATCTTTCTTTTTATTTAAAAAGGAAAAAGTATTTTCGGTTAGTGAGGATAACGCATCCAAGGTGAGCAAGCGAACGGCAAACAGCGAAATGTTGAGTATCGGTGCCGTTTGACAAATTTTCAGGAGTAAATTTCTAAAACCTGATGGTTTAGTAGATGTGCAGGTAATCCGGAGAACAGGTGATGGATGCAATAGAATCCACTCTCTACCTTATACCAAACTTGTTATACCAGTCCTCATTGTAGACTCGGTGGGGACTTTGGCAATAACTAGATAGTTGGACCTAGCCGTTTTATCTGAGGCGGAGAGAAACGGCCGCCGTGTATGTGCAACGTTTCCCTGCAGGGAAACATATATTGAAGCGGAAATCCAAACAGGCGGTAAGGTGTTCATGAGTAGTGAACTAATAGTATTGCGAAAACAGATTAAATTTAGTTTTAAGTAGCACTTTTTTCAACCATTTTATGTTTTCAAAATATAATTGTCATCGGTTTGTTTTTCTGTCTGCAGCACAAGTAGTTAGTTCATTAAGAAATGTAATGTTTTAGCGATAGAATAGTTTGAAAATTGGAGACAAACTTGGGCAGCTCAAATGTGTAGTCATTCCACGGGAGTGCGCTGATCAATCAACTTA
>UZAN01044897.1:2361-15389 GCA_900618425.1 Echinostoma caproni
TACAAAAGGTACAAGCCGGTAATCAGACAGTCTCGTGTTGGGGTGAGAGATTTCAAGCGCTGCAGATTGCGGAATATGATCCAATCAGATCGCTTTAGGGGTCGGAGGGAATTTACTTGCGATGAAGCAATCGTACTGTAGTTTCGGGGCGGACTTGCACGGCGTATGCCCCCGCAGGAATTTGTGCAATTTCAAATCAGCCGCTCATGAGTAGTATATAAGAAAAAGCTCAAATCACCTAATCCAATAGTCAACATCGGCCGTTTCCGCAGGGGTCAACTTCAGTGTCAACTTCATTCAATTATCGTGCAGCAGTTGAGAGTTTAATTTAATCAGAAACTTTTCCCTGTATCAGAAACNAACTTTTCCCTGTATCAGAAACGTAGATAAGTTAGCTGTCTCGACATTGGTCTTCCGTGGTTATGGTGCGGGTGTATTAGAGGGAACTGGCTAATTCTTTTTGGCAGTCAAATTGGTGGACTCCGTGCAAAAGCGACTGCCTCCAGTGCTAAAAAATGGAGAAGGGTAAATAAAACATGAACGATATGAAAGTACAATACCTGTATTAAGTCTGAGTCATTTTAATAAATCAATTCTAGTTTTTCGTTTTCTACTGTGACTTTGTTATTTTAAAACTGAAGCACCAGCAGCCATCTTGAAAATCACAAAATCCTACATTTTAATGGCATGCTGCTAATAGAATATATATCATACACCGCTGAGGACAGAATATGTGCCAAACAAATCACAGTACAATCTATAGAGAAAGAAAAAAAGTTCCATGATATGCATATGCGCGGAATACTGCCAGGTTGTCCAGGCTAAGACAGGTGAATGATCTTAGAGAATGCACAACCGGATCCTTCGACTAACGGAAGCCTGACCTTCAAGGCAGTTTGGTGCTGAGTGAAAACCGCAATCCCTCGAGTGACCAGCGTCCAATTCATCGGTCCAAGGTGCCTAATACACCTCGATAGCCAACCAAGCCAGTAACCACTGCCACAACCAGGAAGGTATGTATGTGTTGGAAATAATGTGCAATGGTTGTAGCTCGAGGTGCGTATGTTGTTGTTGGTGCGTTCTCCGAGCTGAAAGTATTTTTCGCAGAATCTTCGTAGCCAGGATAGACAACATCATCAGTGCAACTTCAGTGTGTGCCTTTCGTACGCCTCCTCTTCGTTGGTTTGGAATCGGGGTTTTTAGCCAACTCCCTTAGATAGACTGCCAATGGTTCTTCAACCTGGATGTTGGTTTTTCTTACTCACACTTTGGTGGGAAAACAATTCCGCTACGAAGAGGCAGTGACTGTGGCTTCCTCAGCAAAAGCTATTTGAGATGCTCGGTTGTATAGGAGCATTTCGCGAGTTGCAAAGGAAGCGTTACCAGCCACAGTCCAGGACATCCACCCCCGACCATATTGGGGCTTTTGTGAGGGTATAAGGTTTAAGCTATGCTCCTTATGGAAAGAGGTGTGAACCCTGTGACTACAAACGCACCCTGAGGTTCTGAGTATGAGCAAGTGTGACAGGAACAGAGTATTTCGATTTAATTAAATGAACAATTTTTCACGTATTGGTTTTTGTTTTTATTACTCCGGTGGAGACGCAATGGAGGTCTCACAGGCAGAGCTGAAGCATTCATAGGGCTATCAAAGATAGTATCGCGAGAAAGTTTAGGGTTTGTTTTTCGCCGGTGTACGAATAGGATTTGTTCTCTGTCTACTGGCCGAAATGAGTTAATACCATGAAGGGTACCGCCCGGCCCCAACTGCAAATAAAAAATGTCCCGTAATGCTCTGTGAGAGGAGAAGAATTCAAACCACAAACTGATTAATTACAGCATAAATTACATCGATCGAAAACTTCGTTGGGGTAGGAACTGTAAACGGTTGCATTATCGATCAGCTTGGTTCGATCCATTACCCGCTTAAGTGTTCTGGATCATGTTGGATGAAACACGTTCGCATACAGCAATCTCGATCTCTAACCTGGGACCTTCGGATCCACCTCACAATTCGTCAGATAACTGGTTAGATCACCATAATTGACACACGGCATTCAAACGTGAGATGTTCCGGTAGTGTATCATTGTGAGAGTGTCGTCAATGTCATCATTGACACCTTTTTGGAATAGATAAAAATGCCAGTTCATCACGGCTTCGATAGAACTCAAGATGAATAAGTCCGTTTATTGTTTGTGTACTGGACTTTGTTTAACTTGGAATACTAATAATTCTAAAATCCATAACGTTCAGACCATCCGACGTCGTTATGACACTAGTGAAAGCATTATTCAGTTCAGTTCGGGTCATAAAACTGTTGAGTTTGCACTTTCTAGCTGTGGTTTTCGGTTACTTTATTTTGTCTACTCATTTGGATTGAGTAGTCGGGGAAGGAGAAAGCCAAAACCAATCATTACAATCATTACAAAAAAAACAATGAAAGTAAACCTAGAGTATCAAGCTTGGATTAGCCCATTCGATTGTTCAGAGGCACCAGGCACTCTTGATGGTCTTGGGTGTGCGTTTCACTCCTTGGGAGGTCGTTAATTCCCCACTGTTTGTATGCATTTAAATGCGATGGAAATGTTTGTGATAACCAACAAAGAGCACTGGACAGCTGTTTCGTCCTGTTTGGGACTCGTCAGCAGTGCGTACTTTTTGTGTCCCTGTCAGGACTGGAACCGTGATCAGTCGGGTCGGGACTTCAAACCCTTACCCCTGAGCTACACGGCCGACGCACTGTTGACGAGTCCCAAACAGGACGAAACAGCTGTCCAGTGCTCTTTGTTGGTTATCATAAACATTTCCATCGCATTTGAAAGTAAACTTAATTTACGAAGAAATTGAGTGGATGCACAAGTAACTTTGTTTACAACACTCGGCCACACCATTTCAGTGTCTATCATCATCGATTAGTCTTAATCCGCGATTCTTAATCGAGGGGCCAAACGCGACCTATATACCCCAGCGTCCACCTCCTGCCGATCGGGGTTTTCGTATATTCATACAATGTTTCAATCTAACCACTTTGACCCTTCTTCCACCTGTTACCTGTATCAGCAAAAGACAAATGCTATGGAGGTTTTTCTGGGGATCTGCATAGAACGTACCTAACGCATCATAATTTACGGGGGTCAAGCATTTCCTACATTAGGTCAAGAGTTTGCTTTATTACACCATGCGGTTCAGATTCAGCTGCCAAATAAACCACAAAATTGTTATTATGGATAAATGAATTAAGTTTGCTCAGTTCACTCAATGTTATGAACAAATCATGCAAAATACGGTCCGGGTGGCAACGAAATCTAGCACGATAGGGAACAATGCAAGAGTAATACGCTTTTGTGAGCGCTTGAACGTGCTTGTACTTGGAGGGAGTAGAACACATTGAGATACGTTTAGATAATACGGAGTTAAGTGTGTGACAAGAGTCAGACAGTATTTTGTGAACCAATTTATTACATGCTTTGTGTGTTGGGAGACTAGTTCACGGATTAAATAAGTTTTTGGTAAACCACAACATATGGATAAATGCAATCCAATAGGAACTGAAGAACAGTGTTCGCTTCAGCACGTCTTGTGGAAAAATTAAGGAACTGATTTAGTCTCTTCATCACGTGTGGGTTCTTTGATTGTTTCAATGACCGAAAGATTCCTATCACAGCATTTAGAACAAATGCTGTAAATGCTGTGATGGGAATCTTTCAGACATGGAAACAATCAATGAACCCATACGTGGTGAAACGACTAAATCAGTTCTTTAATCACTTCACAAGACGTGCTGAAGCGAACACTGTTCTTCAGTTCCTATTAGATTGTATTAATAAAACCCAGTATCCAAAACCATACATGGATAAATGTCTGAGTGACCTAGACATTACACATATCTTTTTGTTATAACCGAGGAAAAATTACTAGGAAAGCATGGAGCCAGCGAGGTAAGATGCAGGCATAAACAAACTGTTTATCCGATGGGAAGGAATCGATAATTTCCTTAGGCGTAAGGAGAAACAAGAAAGTCTCTTGAATTTTGCAAACACATTATTGATATGCTCAGATCAAGCAAGAGAATGGTTAAGAATAACTGATTTTCCCCGACTGAGGGGTTTATCGATAATGAATAGCGGCTGGCACGTCTCAAGAAAATCAGAACATGATTTACCCCTTACGGGAAGATGATAAAACATCAACAAATTTAGATGGGTTCATAGAAAGCTTTTTTTGCAGAAGACCGCTCTTCAAGTTATGATATATCAAGTTGGAAAATGGAGAAAATGGGTTGCTGGGATGGGGTAAGCCAGAAGTAACGTCATCAGCATATTTTGTCAGCAAGGTGTCTTTGCAAATAGGCATGTAAGCTAAGTAAGTGTAGAGGAAGAAAGGAGACAAAATGGCTCTTTGAAAAACTCCCAATTCGGAAGCTACGGCTGAGGAGACCCCCGCAACGTGTAGGCTGTTTTCGAAGAAAAAAGTGGTCATTTAAAAGGGAAACAGTAGGCGGTGGGACTCCATGCTTTGCCAGAATAAACAGAAGCTGAACTCTATCAACACTTCCAAATGAGTCACTATAGTCTACAAAGTGCATTCTTACGGCTTTGCATTTGTTATCGGGCGATGACAGAATAAAATGCACTAGGGAAGCTAGAGCATCAATGGTAGATCGTTTACGACAGTAGGCAAATTGATCACCATCAGCAATGCTCAACTGCGGGAGCAACTTGCGTAAAATTTTCCTTTCAAATAAGTTCAGGGTGGTTGAAGTTCGGACGAAATTTAGTAGAACCTTTCTTTGGCATTGGTTTAATGCTCGCTCTTCTCTAGCAATCCGGTATTGAACAGTGGGAAACAGCGGTTGAAGATTGTGGACAGGTAGGTGACAGCATTAGCGCATTCCTTGAACACAATTAAACGTAGTGTAAAGAACTGGGAGGGGGGAGAGACTCAAACCTTTCAGCAAACCTGGAGTTAGCTAATTTGATGAATTCGTGGTTTATATCTTCATTATCCATGGACCGAGAGTGCCCTCTGACAGAAGAACCACAAAACTGCTTGAACATTCACTAGGTTTCTCGAGGGCCTTCGTTTGGAGGAGTGTGTTGAGCGTAAACGAACTTAAGACGGCGAACTTCAAATGTTAGTCTTTAGATTAAACGCACGTTACTTTTTTCAACGCAGTTGTTTCAGAAAGTGGAAGGAAAAACGATGAGATATGATGTAGTGTTTCCCAAGGACAGCTGATATCAAAACAGAAGTTGAGATAGTCAGTTAAGTGGAGACAGAAAGTAGATATATCTGGGTTGGTAAATACGGAAATGTGTGTGAAAGCAACCATGTCCTTGAATTCCCTAATATTTTCGCGGTATAGTTATCACCTAAGCTTACGGTCTTGGCAACGAGTGAAATGTTTGTGGTTAACTGAGCGGAAAAATTTGGTGGAAATCTTAATAGTAACATGGTCAAAGGACCCAACAGGAGAACTACAGGAAAATGAAAACATTTCAGAGTTGTTTACAAAGAATAAATCCAGGGTAGTGTTCAATCTTGTAGGAAGCGTGACTAATTTTTTTAAACTTCATATAGTTGAAAACCTTGTGTCATAGTGGTTAAAATCACCCCTCACTATACAAAGAGAAACGTCTATATGAGTCATGAAAACAACAGCGAAAGAATTTGAAAACTGGAAAAATTCATCTGAGGGGCAGTTAGGGGAGATGTATTTGATTGACAGAATAAGTGACTGTTAATTGCTTAGATATCTGAATTTGCATTCAAGAATGTATGCGCTTCTATGGGAGGTGGATTGACCGGACTGAATAGTGCAATTATTGCACCAGACATCCCTAATATATGTGATAATACCTCCTCCACCCCTTTGAAACGGGACGGAACGATCTACGCGGTAAGCTGTGAACCCATCAGGTTGAACGTTCTGATCATCTATTTGCTGATGTGGCCATGTCTGCTGAAGAAAAATCTAGTTGCAAATATTCTCGATTTCGAACGAGGTACCTGACGTCTACGAAATTTCTAAACAGCGACTGGACATTGTTGCTAATAAAGATTAGAATGCACATCTGGGAGAGATTTCTCTTACATGAAGCCACTTACCAACCACTGCGGTGTCCTTGTGAGATTTTTTAAATTCGTCTGAATTTATTGTACATGGATCTCCCAAAGCAGCAATTTCTGGATTGGGGATTTTAGAGTGTAGGGATTTCATTGTGTCGTAATGATATTTAGTGACAGGCATCGTTACTTGCACACTACTGGTAGCTATGGTAGCATGAAGAATTGACTCCGACAAATAACATTTAATAACTGGGGTAGATTGCAATAATCCGTTGGACAGGATTTTGAAACAACACTGCGGAATGCAAAGGCCTCGTCGGAGATGTCAACATTTGTTCTGATCTCAGTGTGCAGTGGTTTTTCTCTGCTATTTTTCCCACCATTTTTCGAACCCCGGCATCATTCATCCGGTTGCTCCACCGGATTCCAGTGATGTATTAGAGACATCGGTGCACAAACACCATCAACCTACCATTATGTTGGTTTTCGTAGGCATCTTAGTTATAGTCCTGTTCAGTGCTACACTTAATCTACCAGGGCCTTATATGGTTCGCCACTCCAAGTCTTAGAATACCACGTTCCATCACAGAATGGTTCCATGCTACTATAGGGTTCACCCCGTCTGCTGTTCATCTCACTAAATGAGTAGTAAAAGCAGCAATGTATCTCACCATAGCAGTCACCTGCAGCATTCGACCCCTCACGGGCAGCCAAATGTTATGGCGGCATCGGAAGTGTATGTGCTATTGTAAATACAGCGTTGTGTATACGTTCGGGACTTAATCTATGTTGCAACCAACAGATTAGATATAGCTTCCCTAATAGTAAAATCGGTCTACGTTGTTTATATTCTCCCGTGTTAGAGCGAGATATAGGGGCTGTCAATACCTACCTAAAGGTCCATTGATGTCACAATCTTCGACCAAAGTTAGTGTCGTTTCCAAAATCATATATGACAAAGTTGAAGAGAGAAAAGAGGAGAGAGTGTGTAACACCATTAGCTATTCTAAAGTCGAGTGAAAAAGAGATCAGAAGCGTGAATCAGACTTTGGTTATTATTGAGAAGAGGCCGTTATAGTGAAAAAGTAGTGGACCCTTTAAGGAAGAGCATCGTTGGGGTCCAGTGTGATCGACTGAATCCGAGGATGCCTTTAGATCAAGATCAATTGAAACGGTGGGTCTGCGAAACAAACTTCTACTTATTAGCCGGCTTCTGATGACAGCACTAATCAGGTGTGGCTTACAATGGTTGAAGTACAGTGCTAGCAAAAATGTCTTGGTCACTATTATTCAAGCTAACTTGTCATTTTTACATCGGAATGTCAATCTTTGTTTCTGTGTCGGTAAATTCATCGGCTTGTTCCGTTCGTATATAAATTTCTCACGTTTCTTCTCGGACCCCCGAGAGTTTCCTCGCCTCTAACGAAAGGGCCATCGACATTTTTAATAGAGTTGAATGATTGCCGACGTCGTTCCCCGTTTAGCTTGGTCATTATTTTGTGATCGGCGAACCACCTCCTTGAATATTGACATATATCACTCTTGAGATAATGACCAGTGAAATCTGACACTGTATACAACTGTTTCACGAATGTGACGATGTGTACAACATCACTGTCGGTGGTATAAAAGCCCTCATCCTGGTGTCAACGGATTATGGAATTTGAAAGAATCACCTTCACCTACCCGATATAGTGACCGATTCCGCTGAACTTCATTGTTCCTGCTGGGTCGTGAAATGACATTCCGTTCAGGATTAATATACACCTTAAGATGTGATGCATTGTCTTCCCCTCACGGATAAATTACAAGCTCTCATTTTCATCACACGTGACAAACACAGTATGAGCATGATCGCATGCATTAGGAAAAAACTCAAATTTGATGGAAGTGTCCGCAGCTGATTAATCAATGGAGATGCGAATTCGCACTTGGCTTACAATCATAATGCAAGCGATTTCTATTCGTGTTTAAAAAAACGTTGAAAGGGTGTAGATTAACCAGACAGAAAAATAGAGTTATTCAAGTCTCTAGTTTTACCACCACAGATCCTAAAATGGAGACCCGTTTACGGGTTCAGTCCGGTGAGTATAATATTAATTGGGATAATTTAGTTGCAGTCCGACTCGACCTGTTTTAACCGTAAATTTGTTTTCTCAATAGATTTTGTCGGTGGTGCGCATTTTATTCTAACGTGATCTTATCTGCTCTACTTTGTAGCCTGATGCAAAATCGACAAGGTTCAGCCTATCAGTTTTTCGATAGGCAATTCCGTGTTGGGATGAAGGTGAGTCAGTTCTGTTTCATTTCTCTGTCGTGCTACCCACATGTATGTTTAAGAGGTCAACGATGGTAAACGATCAACTTTAATCTGCAGAAGGAGATGGGGAGAGTTTTAGTGGTTACTTAGGCTACCTCATCTTCCTCATCCCCAGTATTCACAAGGGTATTGATCGTTCTCTTTCCTGTGTAAATGTACGCTATCTATCGCAGTGCTATACAGACTGCAATCGATTTTCGTTTGTTCACATGCGCTAAGTTGCACAAAGGCTTTTGCGACCAAGAGGCCTTGTTGCAACCAGTCGCCGTATAGTCTTCAAGTGGAGTCAAGAAACACATTATGCTCATTGGATGAATGCTGAGCAGTGTACAAATCTGAATAGTGAATAGATGGATAGATAGACAGATAGATATAGGGATGCACTCATCTTCACTACTCGCTGTTCCGAATCTCCGATTTCGTTGATCTTGAGGTCCTCATCCAGGATTCCTGATGTGACCTACGTGTCACAGTTTCCTGACCAGTGCTTTCATACCTACCTTTCAGGTTTTAGTTTGGCTGATCTTCACTTCTTTCCAATCATTACCTACCTCGAAAAACAGAACATCGCTCGCGGTGGTGATCTACCCGATAATATGCTTTACACAATCCCCAACAATGTAATTGATGGAGCCACCTGCTCAGTGGGCAACCACGACTACCGAATACTCTCCACTCCACTTCACTATTGCCTGTCAGGATACCTTTGGAGACTCGCGCAATGCAGTGTAGACAGCGGTGTAGAAAAGATCCATTGACTCCAGGTTTTCTGACAGTTAGATGGCGAGATAGTGTTCGGATAAGCAACTGATATCAGCCCTCGTGACGTGAGGAATGTTTCGAAGGAAAATTCGTTGTCTCACGGAATTTAGATGTGTATGTCTCGCTGATTAAGACACGTATTAGCCCCGCACATTAGTCATTTGCCGCACTCAAACTTACTTTCAGTTTTTCATGTTAAACCGTTTGCATTTGTTTTGTATCACTGTGCAGTCCGTTTTCGATTGTGTACCTGTTTTCCTCTTTTCAGCCCCTTGTAAAATTGTTTGCTGAATAAAACGGTAATTCTAGACTGTGGGTCTTATGCACACACGAAATTGATTGATTGTGTGTGTATTCATTACAATTTATTCAGCAAACAATTGTCACGAATAGATACCACAAATTAATTAACGTGGTCCAATTTGGCAAAGGCATGGTCGATTTCATAGGTCATGCGTTCCATGATGGTGATCTGTTCGACTAAACTTACCCGTTGTGTGTCGTATGGCAGCTCTTTGATCGGCCGTTTTCCCCTTCTTGAAAGTTGTCATTGTGTATTCAATAAAAGGAAGTAAAAATTTGAAAAAATGTATCATTAGGCTTTAACACCGTAATACAATAGCTGGAAAAACCATTTGTTCACCCATCCGTAATGCTCACTCGGTTAGAATTGTTATCATTGGTGTGCCCCAAGCACATCACGAACCTTCAAGGTTCGTGATTCATATCCTGCCACTCCCATTAGGTTTTAATGTTAGATGGCTTCACAGTCACCCAAGTCCTTAACATGCTTATCGAAACGTCATGTTATGCGCCATTTCGAGGCCCTGGGTTTGCATTGCTAATTCTTCTGAACTCATTATTCTTCTTTCCGATGGAAACAAGATATGAACGTCCAAAACTAAATAAGATAGTTTTTCCGTTTTACTCTTCGTCAGCTGTTTCACAACGGCGAATCACATCACTTCCCGCAGTTATACACGGGATTCACTGTATGAATTCATCCCAATAGCCGAGAGATTTTTGTTTCACATTGAATCCCATGTCTATAATCGGATTAGATTAACGAAAAATTACCGAAACCGGGTAAAATTCATATCGGGATTAAGACTATTTTGTTTAGTAGACGTGACAAATAGAGATATTGTCACGGTCGAAAGCCACCCGAATTACATCGTTTGTCGAGTTCTCATTAGAGTTTAGGAAATAGGTGTGGCAAGGGAGTCCAGCTACTAAGCGGTGGAACAATTACAGCTTGAAGCCCCGGTCCTTTAGTTCTAAAAATGGACCTAGCCACAAGACAGCCAGTAAATGAGTTAAGTGCTGATTTGCTTGATTCATTATTGATCCAGCATTTTCATTGAGTGAGACAAAAACTCGAGTCAAACTTCCAACCTGAAAAGGCGGATTTCGTTTGATGTTTCTACTGTCAGACTCAATTAGATCTTGCGAGTTGTCAGAAGCTATCCTGTGAAATTCATTGGATTTCAAAGGTGCATAAGCCATCATTTGATGTCAAGTTACAGTCTCCTCGTGATCTGTCTACCTCAATAGCCTCCCCGTTCTGTTCTTGAATCAGTGTGCATGGCTCCAATATACTTACTACATGCGCACGTTCATGATTAGTGATCGCTTAAACATTGATCCTCTCTCTCTCTCTAGTTACTGAAGAATATCCTCCTGTGGCACAATCTGATCAGTGACGAGGCTCTACAACACGTCAGTCTGACCTGTCTCGTCAATCGCTATTTGCTTGTTGGTCTGGCCAGCTCATTGTCTGTCCTCACACCAACCAGTGGTGGATCCCAACCAAGCTCGGACGAGGGGAAGAATGCACCACCGGGGGGTGCCGACCAAGTCGCAGCCACATACCAGTATGTATGCGATCGTCTTTCCGAAATTGTGGACTTGATCCCACACGACTGGTTGGCCAACGCGAATCCTGTGAAGGTGGAACGGTCTTGCGAGGAGACGCAGAAACTCAATCCGCTCATCGCGGATCCTTTGGCTCAGTTGAAACGGTTTCTCGCACAACTTCTCGATCGATGCATTAACGGGTCTGGTCAATTGGGCGGAGCTACCGCAGAACGGTAAACAGAACCTGTTTCAGTGTTTCGTTTTGATGAGAACTTTGATTTTCTTCTGCACGTTTGCTTCCGGGGTTTGTCAGTCATTGATTTCCTGCAATGGCTTCGGACTCCCATTGCCTAAAAGAACAACATTTCGGCAGATACTTTTTATTCTATGTGGAATACTAATCCGTAATAATTCACCGTTGCACAACACTTCGTTCGAATACGTTGAATCTGGATTCTTTTGGTCCACATTCATTGAAAACATGTCATAAGTTTACTGTTCGTGCATACAACCCGATTGTAGTACCCGCTGAACCCTATCTAGTTGTTTCACTATCAGGTTTGAAAAAATCATTTCTGCTCGAGCTCTCCTAGCTATTCCCAAACTCCTTCGCTTCGCGTGTCGGCCTGTGTCGAAATTCCGCTCCGAGAAGTTTTTGTTCCTAAACTCTCCACTGTACGACGATAGACTCTGAGAGAGAGCGAGTTTGTCAATCACTGGTTTACATAACTTCAATATGTGTGTATTCTCATGCAATCAGATTGTTTTTATAAGCGTAGGATGAACATTTAAGCCATCTATGTCTGTCGCCAAGATCCTAACAATAACGATAACTTCTACGTTTGTTTCACTTATCAACTGGAAGTGATGATCCCGAGAGAGAGAGAGAGAGTTAGTGAGTGAATTCTCATAATCCTCGGGCATTTTCACCTCGCGTAAATTACGTGCTCATCGTTTTGGGAGGCAAGTGACCGTAGCGTGATGAACCATGATTGTCGAAACGCTGAACTTCCCCGGAAGAATTCATCGGAATCATGAAATCTCTTGTAAGCCTAGGATCTCCTAACCTCTATGGTTCATGCATTGTTATCCTCTGGACGGTTTGGCTTTTTGATGGACCGTTTATCTGTTTTTTATTTCTTCAGTGAATGGGTCTCTGCCTTGAATCGATTGAAAAAACTTATCGACTGATCGCGCATGGCCGAAATCCGCAATATCCAATCCGTTGACGCCTATGTTGTACGCGCTCTCCAAACGCCATTTCTCCCCCTGTATCATAGGCCTTCGAACCGTACTGATATCTTTTGAAAACTGGCATGAGAATTGATTGCAGTTATGTACAGTGTGCGGTTGTCAATACAGTTCATTTCGTACATGTTTTCGGTTTGTTTCTCACTTCCTTTTCACTCGTGTTCCAAAAGCTTCTTCCAATTCGACCCTCGGTAATCAACGCGCGTTTGATTCATGTTCTAGCCCTACACAAAATAGTGTATTGTTATCAAATACTGCAAGAAACTCTGATCATTTTTCTCAACCAGGCAATCCTTATTGAGATGTCATCATGACTGACAACCATTTGTTTGGCGCCAGTTAATTTGTAGACATCTTTGATGTCTTTGGCGCATTCATCTGTTTTCAGTTGACAGTTTATACCAACATGAACCTCGCGGAAGTGCGCGATGGTTGTCGTTGCCCATTTGGTTGAAATATTAGAAGATTGGAACGTTCCAAACAGGGTCAATGTGGGAATAGAAAATTTAGGAAGATGGATTTTGCCATGAAATTGAGTAGATGCGCGAGTGTTACTCTTTACAACACAAACATTGATCAAATGATCGACTTAAACCTTTCAATTGTCGACGGGGGCCAGGTGAGCTGTGTTAATATATTCTGTCCGTCCCTCAAGTGAGCGTTGTTGGATATAAACCGGACTACTTCCTGCATCATACTCCGCCGATTGTCTGCCGAACGCGACCGGTGCACGCGTGAGAACCAGGCTGGTTTTAGACCCGGTCGAGG
>UZAN01044899.1:0-12297 GCA_900618425.1 Echinostoma caproni
TGATGCCAGACTCTGTGCCAAATAAGTGACAGCACAATAATCTTTGTAATAAGAAAAATGTTCCATGATTTGCATGTGGCAGGTTGCCCGGACCAAGGCATGTCAATTCTCCTAGGGACTAAATAATTGGGGGCTTCGGCTAGCCAAAACCTGACTCGCAAGGCATCGGGGTAGTGTGTCAAAACTGCAATTTATTGGTNNNNCCAGTTCATCGGATCATATGCCCTTCGGACGGGGTCAAACGTCCAAAGTGCTCAATGCACCTCGATACCCAATCGATCCGGTGACCAATAACACGACCAGGAATGTGTGTGCGTGGTTCGCACGCCTCTTATTGGTTGGTTTGGGATCAGGGTTTTTAGCCAACCCCCCTAGGTGAACTGCCAGTGGTTCACCGACGCGGATTTCGCTTCTCGTCCGCTCACTTTGGTGTACAAACACCACCCGGAAGGCAGTGAGCAGGATTTCCTCAGCAGAACCTATTTGAGACGCTTGGTTGTACAGAGGTCTAAGGGTGATTAGCCACAACCCAAGACACCCACCCCCGACCATGCGTAGGCTTCCGAAAGCTTGTGGTTTGAACGTCTTGGTTGGTGATTCCAAACCGACTGCTTGTGCATCATCACAAGCTGCGTTCGAACAGTGGACTCTTCACTTCACCCTATATTCAGTGAGCTTTTGACCCTTATTTCGTGCCTATTTAGCGTTTGCAGGGTGTTCCTGAACTGCTTCTACATGGCTGCACATGTTGAACTAACGTTAAGGTGCTCCTAGCCTTCTTCGTGTTTATTAGTAAGCGTGACTAGATCTCGTCACGTCCTATTGTTTCCACCTTTACCATACATTCAGTGTGAACGGCTTGGCATACCGTTTGTCGACCGTCTGGAACCGTGGGATTTCCGATATTATATGAATTTGGCGAAGGAAAAGGATTATGCAGTCGATCAGCAGAAACTCAAGAAATATTTTCCACTCAAGGCTGTCAAATCTGGAGTGCTTCGCCTCTATCAACATTTGCTGGGTCTCACTTTCGCTCAGGTGGAAACCACTAATGTTTGGCACCCTGATGTGGAAATGGTAAATCTAGATTATGATGACCGTATTGTCATTTGTTCCGCCTTTATCTGCCTTGTCTCGGCTTTTCTGATAATTGATAGGTTTAAGGGTTATCTGTTTTCTGGGTTCTTATTCTGCAAATACTTACTCTGCTGCGCATATATGCGGCGTTATGATAAACAGATAGTGTTCTATGGCTCCGACACCCGGTGTATTTGTATCCAACTTGATTCTCTCATATTTGAAACAATTCTTTTTGTGCATATTTTCAAGGGGTCAGCATAGCTTGTCCTTTAACCTTTTTACAAAATGTTCGGTACCTGTGCTCTTACCATTTTCTAATTTTGCCTCACGTCGACTAATAGAATAAGTTACGTCTTTTGTATCTTATGGATTTATAGGACGTTGTTAAATAAGTGGAACTCGGAATGGGACAATTTCCATATTCGATGGCAGGTGACATCCACTAAGTTATTGCTTTGTCCACAGATGTATGTGATGTTTTGTTCGGAAAATCCTTGCCAAGAAATAAATCTACCGAATTCTCAAGCACTGCCGCTGTTCTTTTTCCACCGCTTGTTCAGTGAACCTAAGCTCACGCACGGTTAGTCGCGAATGTACTCTCTTTTCCCTACCCGTGGCCTGGGAAGGTGCTCAGTACTATAAAGCTCTGCTCTTCCGAGGAAACGGCAAAACTCACGCGAGATGAAGTGAATTAGCATGCAATCCTATGAAACCAATTTGACCAGTTAGTGAGTGCACCTGGTGGGTACTCAGGTACGATTTCATAGTTCTGCCAAACTATGTTCATATTTGCCTACAACATACTAAGTCTTCTTGTCTTTCGGGTTCACATCTTGTGCTGCATACTTTACTGTCATGCATGGTGCCAAAACCTCGAACTGGTCATGACGTATCATTCATACTAGCATTCTGGGATTCTTATTTTAATCGTATCTACCCTTTCGCTTTTATTCCGAGACTTTCCAATACCATGTTAAATGAAACGCTCTGGTGCAGTCCATTAACAATCGTTTTTATACCCGGCTTAATTTCAACAGCGTTTTTATAGAAATTTTCTTTTCACATATTGATCGAATTTTTCCATAGTATTCGGTCACCGATGCGGATAGCAACACTTTGTTGGGTTATTTCTACTTGGATCTACATCCTCGGGAAGGGAAGTATTCCCATGCTGCCGTGTTCGATCTGCAAATGAGTTGCTTACGTCAGATTTCCGGTGCCTCTGGTGAATGTGAAAACAATGTTGAACACCAAGTGGCCGTTTCTGCAATGGTTGCAAACTTCACTGGTCCAGGGACTGAGCAAGAACCTGCCTATCTACTGCACGACGAAGTCGAAACGTTTTTCCACGAATTCGGTCATCTGATGCATCAGATTTGTGCTCGATCCGAATTAGCTCTTTTCAGGTATGTTGGACTTATTTCAGCTACCGTTGATTGCTCGTCGCATCACAACCCTTAAAAATCTTTATTACCACTGATTCTGGGTGATTAAAATAAATCCGTGTTCGTCGCAGCACGACATATCCCTCTGATATTGTACAACTCGTTTTATATTGATTCCCTCAGAAGCTGCGCCCCGCCGCCTGTTCATAGTATGAACAATGCATTCACTTAGGTATGTGTCTGCGCTTCTTCGTTAAAAACGATCGGGTGCGTAATCATCATCATAGGATAAATTTATTGTGCTCTGGTAATCACCCAGTGGAGACAATACACACACGCATTCGTTTTCATTCTTCCGTTTCACATAACTTGAATTGGCTGATTGTCTAACAAAATGATTTTATTCACATGATCTATGATTTTTATGCATGAATTCACTCCAGTAAGCTGTTGCTTTCCTTCTCATTCTCACCAAATGAACCTCAATGGAAGCATCGAGGCCTTCTTACTCGCTCCCCTCTGGATTAGTTCTACAGACCGTTAGATCCTTCCACGTGCCAAGCCGACCGGTCGACTCTGATGGAGGTCATCGGAGATTATAACCCATTCCTAGTTTCAGCGAAGTATACAGCATTGTTCTCATGTTCAGTGCTTACCATGGCTGATACGCGTTTTTAAGAGAAGAATTCATCATGTCTGGGAGCAAAAAATCTCAGCTCCTTTGAGTGTGGATGTTTATATTTCACAAGACTGATACAAATAAGCACCAAACCGCCTTTCACCTGGTTCACTTTCCGTCCAGTTTTCTCATACCCACTTAACAGCATTGAAAAGGTTTTTCTTTAGAATTATCTGTTACTGTATCGCGGTATCCTTTCTCTTTACCACCAATCCGACAAATCACTGTTGGAACCCGGCCGCTATGTTACTCGAGTTGCAGGGAATAAACGTTCAACATTTGGTGAAAGTCAGCGCATAATTGCACATGACTACTTTCAGTCTTTTTGTGCTAGTATCGTCAAACCGTTTTTCTTTTCTTCTCGATGTTTTCGATCGTTGTTTACGCAGCTGATGGCATCAATGTGAACTCAGTTGATTTAATTTCTTCCTAACCTTGATCTGTTCGACGATGCTCAAATGCTTTATCATGACTGTTCGGATTCTTACGTCTTGTCTCCGGGTCCCATCCTGAATTTAGTGGTACTCGTGTGGAAACAGATTTCGTCGAATGCCCATCCCAAATGCTTGAGAATTGGGTATGGACCGAAGAAGGTTTGAAAGCATTACTGGGTGATAATCTGACCAGTTCGATGCCCAAGGATGAAATGGATAAATTGCTCAAATCTCGTAATGCAAATGCGGGAACATTTTACGCTCGACAACTTTTGTTGGCTGCGTTTGATCAGGCTATCCACACGAATCGATGGAAAGTAAGACAGTTGCTCAGTGAAATGTGTTCCATTTGACTTGTTAGCTACCTCGCTTTACTCAGTGAGGTTTTTGATCGTGATCTGATACTTGCTTGTTAGTTTTAGTGTGGTAAATCGATTAGGTGGATCTTTCTTCGGCTTTGTGGGCTTTTAGAAGTAGGGATCTAACAAAACAAAGGGTAGGATGCAATACACATACTCTCCCTCGCACGTGCCTTACCTAAACATATAAGCCCTAATGATTCCGGTTAGAAACTCGGAGTAACATGCTTTGTAATAAGCTTCAGTAGCGGTGTTTAGAGCTGAGCTCCTCAATGCGATTGAGGTTCTGTGCACATTCAATTTGTTTGGATTCTACTTATGAATAAAAGCATAGGGCGACTGTTTGCTAAACGATTGGTCCCAATCCATTTTCCGTTGATGCCGTGGGAATTCTCAGGAGAAAGTTAGGTTTTCCCCAAACACTAATAATCTCGTTTCAAACAGGCCATCGAGTTGACCTAGCCCGGTTATTTTAAGTACAGTTTTGAAACCGGATCAGGAAGTTACAGGTGTTTTTATCGAAGCTATGTTTGTTAGGTCAGAACACCACCCTGTTTGTGAGCGGAGCACTTGATGCGAAATATCTACCTTTCTTGACTCTAGTCACAATTTGAAATTTTGTCTTTGTTCCATGTAATCAAGGTATTTCAACTAATTAGTCTTACGTTAGCGATCAACTGGCTTGAATTAAAGGCGCACATCTCGGTGGCCCGGTGGTAACGTCACCAAATTACCACCTCAGGAGACGTGTGTTCGAACCCCACCACCACCGCCTGACTTTCCCCATGGCAACCCTTTGATTGGCCACTTCCCTTTCCTGAAAATTGTATCTTTGTGTATTCAATAAAAAGGAAGTAAGAGAAAAAAGAAGAAGAGAAAAAGAATCTCACAGAGGTTGCATTCGAAAGTTAGCCATTTTACGATTTGCTCCTAATTTACAATCGATCGCGTTACCGTAATAAAAAATTCCTGAAAAAATATAAAATGATTGTGATCCCGAGCTCACTTTCGATTTACTTGTGTTCACTATTTTTTGGATCATTTCACTGAGAAGTCCTGTTACAAAATGTCAACTTTTCCGATTACTCTTTATCTCCTATATGCTTTCGTTCATGCACGCATAATTAATGATTGTCAATGGTTCCATTGGAATTATCTTTCTCGTTTCCTCACTTCGTTTTTCCTCTCCCTCTCAATTTTACAGGATGATCCCCAAGAAGTATTTGTCGAATTGAGCCGAAGGATTGTGGAAATCGATCCCACTCCAGGAACATGCATGCCGGCATCGTTTCAACATCTGGCCAGTGGTTACGATGCACGTTACTACGGATACATGGTCAGCTATTCCGTTGTAATTTATCACGTACATCTTTGAAAGAACATTTGATTAGTGTTCATGTACCAACAGCAACAAATAGAGCTCGAGTTTTTGCAGGAATATTGAGGATCAGTATCATGACCTCGAAACTGCGGTGTGTAGCATATTCGTATTTCTTCTACGGGTCACAAAATATCAGCCCTAGATAAACACAATAGGTATCCTTAAAGAATAATTGCATTGCTTGTTATAGACCAACCTCCTTAAAACATCGATTAACTTTGGTCCAATGGTTAGGCTAAAGATCTCACCTAAATTGTCAACGGAACAATTTCCATCCTATTTTCATGATCAACCAGGAACTGAACCTTTCACTGTACACGTGATTTGTCCAAACACATGCAGATGCTTGATTCTGCCTCAGCTACATCTTACGAGATAAGCTGTGGTTGGAAACTGAATGATTTGAAAAAGCAAGTTATGTGTGTCTCGACCACATAACATCGTTAGATAATTTTATGGGGTTAATCTAGAATTTTGTTACTCATCACAAGCCTACTCCAATTGGTACTGCCCGTCTACTTGTGTCGTTGCGCATAATGACCTAATCCGTCTTCGGATTCATCAAGTACTAGCACCACTTTCTAAAATGGGTCTGATTTCGTCTTCTTTAATAGCTTACCGTGCATGTTGCTTGATGGTTCCTCGGCCTGTGGTGTTTTCCACGGTAGGTAATGCTTAGAAAATGGTCATGGTTGGTCAAAATAAGACCCAGCATGAGGGCATGAAAACCCTGACCGAGGGACTCGGCTATATGGGTTGCGTTTGGCCTCCCTGTTGGGGACTTCAGATTGAATGTAATCGTCCGTTGGAGACACTGAGTGATATGGCTGCGTGTCGTAGACGGTTTCACTCTATCGTCGAAATTTCTCCCCTGAATTCTCTATATTCGTCTGGACAGTGCTTCAGCATTTCAGTTCTTCCGTCTACTTCCTAACTAAAACAGAGGCAAAAACTAAAACCATCACTCGGGATTGAACGTGGTTTTATAAACTGAACTTAAATCTGTGCACCCTCGCGCAGTTTGTGTGTAGGAATCTCGTTTGGTATACAATATCTTTATCAGTTTTCGATTCGGTCTGATTCATCTACTTCAACGTCTCTTCTATTTTTAGTGGAGCCTTGTTTACAGTGCAGATCTGTACGAATCCCGTTTCCGTCATGCTCCTGATGGCGGTTGTCTTAGTCCTACAGTTGGTCGTGAATATCGTGAAAAGATTCTCAAACCGGGCGGAACAAAGGATGCGATCGATATGCTCCGTGATTTTCTCGGCCGTGAACCGAATAAGAAAGCGTTCTTCAAATTGCTCGGCGTGGAAGCCTGATATGTGTGCGCGCGCGAATATACGCGAATCGCCACCCGCGCTCGCCTAACACCTGATCTCTCGCAACAAACATCCGGATTGGCGAATTGGTGTCAGTGATTCTTCGTAGGCAAATGCTTGTTTGCTACGTGTTTGCAATTGTTATCCGGTGTTCATTCACTTCATGATTTTGTTTGTTTCTGACCTGTTTGGAATAAAACGTTTCGCGGATATATTCATGTTTCAGATTCTTAAGTCGGTTGTCGTCTCAGTCAAACTGAAATGGTGTGTATTTGTCGTCGGCTTGTTACTCTCTCCCGGAAAGCATCGAACGTATCGAGCAGTTGTTTCATCCTTGTTAAGAGTCGTTACCCGAACGCATTAACTGAGATCTTAATTGGGACTGAAAGCTTTGTCAATGGGTCACGCTAACTACTTGGTCTATGTGATCTAGCTCTTAACAGCTGCACCATACGTCTCTCATGTGTCAGTATTGTTAGATATGGTGGACTTCACGGAATACTGTCAGTCTGTCTGACGCGTACTCTCTCTGAACAAGTGCATACTATAGCTGGGGCAGAAATATGCACCTTTTCTGATCAGTTAGATTCTCCTACTGGTTGGTGCACTCCACTGGGTTCAGTTCAGTTCTCCAAATGGGTACCTCCACCGGGCAGTTTTGTGTTGAATGATTATTCCAAATTACCGATCAGACAATACACTAACGATACTACCCACACATCGCACTTCAAATACACGCAAGTAGTGGATAGAATGTGGAGTGATTGTAGCTTGGGATGTGGATGTTGGTGTCTTCTCCGAGCTGGAAGTGTTGTTCACTGACATTGTGTAACCAGACTGGGCAACATGATCAGTGCGACCGTGGCGTGCCATGAATGTTTCAAACTGCTTACGCTGCATAAAAACGAGAAGCCTTTATAAGACATCGCTATTTTCAATGTGCACGTATTGTCTTATTAGGGTACAGCATACATCAATGACTTCAGTGATCACGTTTTTTAGACTCTCTAGTAGCCTTGATAAACTGTAAATCAGTGATTTACGGCTCCTCAGCGTTTGCAAGTTAGGCCTATGTAAATGATAGTTCTCACGTGGGTTGGAATCCTTACGTAGTTAATACAAATCTGTTCCTTTAGGCAAACTTGTTGCTATCAGGCAATCTATTCAGATTTCCAGAAGCTCGTTACCGCACAATGCATTGTCATCAATGCTTCCTATTCGGTTTCCCATCACACCGGTGATGCAACATGGAAGTTCGAGCGACGAGGAGAACTCGATATATACCAAGGCCCAGATTGCCAGTGTGATAAACTTGCGTATCTTGCAGTGCACTGATTGGTTACTAGACTGCATGACCCCAGCAAAACTTGACCTCGAACGTGCAGATACTGCGAGCCTTGACGCGGGTTGGATCGATAATGTGAATGTCTCAGCAAAGTGCACGCTTATGTATGGGCTAGCAGATACACGTCGGCCAGCTGCATTCCAAAAAATCAATTAGTGTTGGTAATATTTCGTTTGGGGTTGTTTTTAACAGAGATGTGCCAAGCCTACAAGAGCTACACGGAATCTATTTATTAAAGCTTTTTCACAACAGTCTTAGAAAGATATATGTATATGTATGATGCCAACGCCATGAATTTTGACTGACCATCGGTCAGAGTCTATCTACAAGTCAATTTCGCAGTAGGTTTGTGAACCTGGTTGGGCGAATTTTCAAGCACAATCTTCAATTGATCCGAACAACTATAAGTTTCGTCCTTCTTGCAGCTCATCAGTGGTTCACATTAGCCGGCCCGTTCAGGGTTCGAATTCCCGAACCGTCGCACGCATTGTCACTGTACCAGCCAATTTTACTAGGATGGCTATATGTATACGTCACCTGGAAGAGGCATGCAAACTATCAATAGCGCTGGTTAATTGAAATATTGTGATCGGTTCACCTGAGTCACTAGGTTTCCTGATACAGCCAACTGATGTTCTTTCATCATAGATTGGATCAGAGAAGTCGAAAGTCACCCATTCATGCACTGCATCGCATGAAACACCCATTTGTTGTTTATCCCTTTGTCGATTGATACAGAGATCCAGTTTCCATAACCATTATTCTTGCACTGTCGTGCAACAGTTTTGTTCGCTCTGCAACTTGGATGTGTGCTCCAAATGTTAAAAGGTTAATGCTATCGGCGTGTCCTAGTAGCTTGGCTGGTGGAGCGTGCGCTGCACAAAAGTATGGGATGCTTGGGTTCGAATCCCATCGTCGTACCTGAAATTTTTCGCCTTTAACGCGGAGGTAATAGATGCACTGCCGTCACTGTTACAACACAAACATATCACTCGTTGTCTCTAACCATTGATAATGTGGCCATACAGCCTAATACGGTCAGTGTGACAGACTTTCTACTTCTGTTTACTCCCAGGGAGCGCCCGGAACGGCTCCAGCTTTCCGAATGTTGTACAACTGTGTATTCAGTGAAAGGAAGTAAAAAAACTTTTTATTCTTCTACCTACAACCAGCTCAAAAAATATGGCATGAAAGCCTATGAAGATCAAGTACTTAAGCCAATGGGTTTCCTCGATTACATATACTCGTCACCTGACTTGGTTATCTCTAATCCTATCGAACCAGTAAACTCGTGCCATGTAACAGTGTTGAAACACTGATAGCATCAATTTTTTACTCTCTATTTGTTGTCGAACATTTTATAGCGAAAGTTGGAGCTGAATCAATCCAGTTCCAGTTTGATCGTCTTTCTGAATGGGAAGAAAAAGCGAATTTGAATTATCACAAATTAATAATGTTATGGACTGTTAATCAACAGGATTGAGGAGCACAATTCGTGGCATGGGTACCTGGAATCCGGCTGGGAATGCGGTCATTTATTCAGATAGAAAAAATGTCCAGTTCACTACCCGTCACATTTTGAATCTTTGTGTGAATCTCGGTACGAAACATATGCAGATGGTATTGCAGATTACTTCTGTCGTGAGCCATTTTTTCCAAGTACGGTTCACCCTGACAACGAATGAGTGGGATCGAGTGAAATGGAATAGTTCGGTTCGGATAACTTATACGCAGATTGATCGGAAAAAGCATGAAATGTGTTCAGAGCAAGAATACTGTAACTTGTCAAAATGTTGGTAGTTCTTGCACTTGAAATGATATGCGAACAATTTTTCATTAACAGTTTCAGCAGGACTTTCCCTGTAAAATAGAAAAAAAATCTACTGTCTATTTCCAATACTTGCCCAGCTTCAGTTACACGCCTTGCTGAGAACTTTATGCGCTCGTCTATTACATTCTGATGCTAATATCTCTACACCTACCACACACTTCCAGTTCCTTACTCTTAACTATTTTTGATGTAGGATTATTGTTTGCATAACTTTTTGGTTTCTTACGCTCCTTACACCAAATCGTGATGTTATTCCTTTCACGGACTTCTTTTTTATGGTAATCAGTTACCTTAAATTTATCACCAGGAGCCAGGTTTATCGTTCTCTTTGGTCGTTCGAACACTATGAGTAATTATACGTGATGCGAATGCTGCGTTACTTAGCTGATCTCTGCGACATTCAGCAATTGCATTAGCCCACACCACAGGTGTCACAGGTCATCTTACTTTATCTAAGCGTACACAGCAACGAACACAGATTTCCGGATAAAACATTATCACTGACGAATATTTCCAACCACTCAGTGAAATAACCGGATTGCCCGCATCGCTAATAGGCTCACCTAAGCATATCCTGTAACACTTATTACTGTAGGGGAACCGACGAATCGTCTTTGTACAGGATTGTCAATAGAAATAACGTTGTTCTCGTTTAAGATTGAGGCTCAGTTCGAAAATCAGTCTGCCTCGGAACAAATAATTCTGAAGGAGGGGCTATTAGCTCTACAGGAGTACACCTAGGAGCCGTTGAATGTCTACACGTAGGGTGTTTAGTCTCAGTTGCTTGGAAATTCGTCGCATCGTTCTTGACGTAAAGTAATTAATTGTCGTATTTTGAAGGTCGTATGTCACTCGGCGCTCGATTTTGACCTGGAAACTTGTCCAAAACGGTTGGCCCGGTTTGATTTGTATGGTCAATCTCCTGCTATGTCGCACCCCTCGGAAATTAGAAAAAGTGGGTAAATTTCAGGAACTGCGACATAGTAGGGTAAACACGAGTAGTATAAAAGTCGGTTGACAGTGCTATGACAAAATAAACCGGATCGATGAAGAGTAGGTTAATCCCGTTAGTTGTCCCAAAAATGTGTAATTATAAAATTTTTATCTATAACGGAATTTAGATCTACCGGCCTGCGTATCTTTTCTGTATCGAAGAAATTGAAATCTTTTATGGCAACCTCGGCTCACTATTGGTACATTCCATGCGGTATTCAGTTCTGTGTTTAGTTATCCCGAAACTACCTACCTTTCTTCAAGGGAACTTTTTCTCACCCAACCATCCCATATTAGTTCCAGATATTCCTCCATTCCGTTGCAATGTTAGGCTAACCACAGAACTGATTATATGACGTCCACCATAATAAACAACTGTTTTAGCTATAATAATCGCATCAGTGTTAACCCATCCAAGGAAAACTAATTTGAACCAGTTTGGTGAGAATGATTGAAATATCTGTTACGTGGTATACTCAGAACATTGACTTTCTTCCCATATCCAAACAGATTGTACGCTATGTGATCTATTCATGATTTTCTAGTGAAAAATGTGTACCATTACCGCCCGTAGACACCTATTCGTTTTTTCGTTTTTGTTGTCACTAGTGTATGTTCAAACCGATTGATGCATTCATCATGACCGTTGTTGGTCAGATTAAGTTCACCAAGCGATGGCATAACGTGATTCATATATCATACCTTTTTCAAGTTTAGATGTCTGAGTGTCAATTTAAGACATCGTGTTGCTATATGGATGGTACGATAGTCCGATAACTCCATCATTTCGCATTGCTTTGTGCTTTTTGTGATGGTTTTGTTGTCACGTGTAATCCATGCGTGTGATGAAGCTACGCCTGCTGTACAACCGCAGTTCACTGAGTCTGCTAAAGACTGGCGGTTGTAGACAAGGTGTGGTTTCTCGCTCGGGTTAGGTGGGCAAGCGCCAGGTCTCTTGTTGCGGTGACCTTTCCGACCTTTGGCAAGTGACCTGTCTAATTTCATCGGTTCTGTAGGCCATGTGAGAGTATCGTTCATTCATTCACACAGGGGCGTCCGCGCGACGGTGGTTATCGATCAGGACGTTCAGTGCACAAACACCCAAGCTTTCTTGACCAGATGCATGGTCGTGAGAATGTCCACCTCGGCGACGAGACTGCACCTTGACGTGATGTGATGATTTGCATGCTTCAGTGACCCTGCGAGTTACACAGGATAGCTTCTCACAGCCGTAGATCCAATCATGCCTGAAAGGTCAACGGTTAGAGGCCTGACAAAGCTCAGTCTCACAAAGCCAGCTACTTGGGCACCTCCTAACCTCCTTCATCTATCCACACCCGTCCCTGGAGAGGTCACTCAAGCAAATAAACACGGTGAGGGGCAGTTTACCGGTCAAAACCCCCTGCTAGATGGACTTAGCAGCGGGGTACCTGGGGCTTCCTCTCGACGGTGGGAGAAGTCTTCGCACTTCATTGGACAGCTAACGCC
>UZAN01044901.1:12931-28353 GCA_900618425.1 Echinostoma caproni
TCGGGATCAGGCTTATACCCCTATGATTGGCGCAGTCATTGCGCGGGCCTTTTTGGAGGATGGGGACGACAATCGATTTCCCCCACGAGAAGGGGAACTGCTCACTGTTCCACACTTTGGAGAACAGAACGGGGAGTTCTCTAACAAGCTTTATTCTACCATCCTTAAATAGAGCTGGGGGAAGACCATCGAATTCCGGCGCTTTGCGACGTCCCAAGGCTTGGATCTCCTTACGGATTTCCGCCTCAGAAGGTGGGTTTGTTGAGACAGACCATGGGACGTGTGCCGGAATGGCTGTGTGAAAAGCAGACATTGGTGGTCTGCTAGACTGTGCTTTGAAGTGCTCTGCCCAGCGTTCAAGACGTGGCTGTTGATTGTGAATGGGAAACCGTCAGCTTCGCAGATCGTTTCGTTCACACCCAAAGCTTTCCTACCGGTGACCCGGATGAGATGAAACAGCTTACGGGAGTTTCCCATGGTGGCAGCACGTTCGATCTCTGACGCGCGTTGAGTTCACCAGATCTCGCGTCTCTGCGTAAGCTTGCGTTGAGGTTACGACTTGTTATGAGTCGTATTTCATCATACTCGCTGCCGGTCGGCATTGATCGGCATGCGTCGAGAAGACGCAGAGATTCCCCAGAAATCTGGGGTGTCGCGGCACGGCGTGTCAGACCACAACTGACTAAGCCAGCAGGATGCAGAGCATTCTTGATAAGCGACGAGTGCTCGTTAAGGTTACCAGGTGGGTTTGGTTCTAGCTTTTCAGCTAGCGCGTTCTGAAATACAGTTAGGCGTGCTGGTTGAGACAACTTATCACAGTCTAACCGTCGTTGTGTAGTACGTTTGGAACGCCCACCGAAGCACATGGACAGCTTGGCGCAAACTAATGCATGGTCGGATTCGAGAGGAGTGCTCCAGTACGATCGGCAGTCTTGAATACAACCCCGCCATTTGTGGCTTATCGCGATGTGATCGATCTGCGTCCGTCTCTGACTCGAGGAGGGCGGACGTCAAGTGGCGTACCGGCAGTTGGATCGTTTGAAGTTCGTACTGGCGAGGAACAAATAGCTGACAACCGTTCCCCATTTTCCGAGCGACAGGAAGCTAGTCCAAATGCACCACCCCGATGCGCCTCACTCGAAGTCAGTCGGCCTACTCTAGCCTTCATGTCTCTTGCTAAAATCACGATATCAGCCTGACTCGCTTTACGTAATAGATCGTGTAGGCTGTGATAAAATTCATCTTTGAATGTTTCCTTGCTATAGTCCGTTGGGGCGTACGGCGACACGACAAACAGGTTTCGTCTATCGGGGCGACGGCTGTTTACTTTGCACGAACATCTAAGCCTCACTGCGCATAACGTACTGTCGACTGGGGTCCAGAAGCACGGCTTCAGCTCTCTCACTGAGAGCCATACCAACGGCAGCAAGACCGGAAGCCGCAGCCTCAGGGTCCCCAGAGGGGCGTAAGTGAAACTTCGCTGATGGGTTTGATGGGGACTTCAATCGGCTGATGGAGCTGGAGTCTTGAATGTGAGTCTCTTGGATACAACACAGATCGCTGGCTAGGGTCTCAAGGGTACGAGCTAAACACGCCTGTTGTCCTATACGCATCAAGGTACGCATGTTAAATGTGGCTCGTTTGAATGGGCATCGAGGGCGAAGAAGGGCTACAGCTGGTGGAGGAATCGGTGAGACTTGGACGGCTGTCGAAGAAGGACACGAGAGAAAACAGCGGCAGAGTTTCCATCTGAGGCACGACTGTTAGCACGATCGTCTGTAGAATCCGAGAGAGAGGATGGGTTAAGAGTGTGAAGATGGGATTGGGGAGGACTGCGGGGACATGAGTGTGTGTGCGGTGTAGTGTTTATCTGTAGGTGCGAAAATGGTAAACTGAATGTACATGAAAGTCGAAGAATTCATCATTGCTGGCGTTGTGGGCTGTTGTACTACTTGGTCGCCCGGTCCAGAGTAGGCCTTGTTCGAGGATGCACTCTAGCCTTTGCGCAACCAAGCGCGGATTGCAAGGCAGCAGCGATATTCCAGATTCGCCTCTTCCCGAAAGCCTTGTCGAGCAATGGATCTTGAAAAGGAGCAATGACCATATTTAGTGGCGGGCCACATTCGCCACGTCACAGCGCTGTCCACAGATATGTGTGGTGTTTTGTGCGGAATACTCTTGCTAGGAGGTAAACCCACCGCATCCTGGAGCGCTGCCGCTGATCGTCCGCGTCCGCTTATTCGGAGGGCCGAAGTCCACCTTATTCACGGTTAACCATGAGTTGATGGTCGCTCCCCTAACCGCGACCTGGGGACGCGCTCGGTAGCGTTCAGCTTTGTTCTCCCGAACACCTACTTCTCTACTTCTTTCCGGATTGTCACGCTCACTCCTCTTGTGGTGAATCACAGGTGACGCTGAGGATCAGTGAAAATAGTTTGTTTATCGGCTCACGGAAATCTCATGGCGGACGCATCGAGTTGTTTGTTCGATTGTCCCAGCTATTTATCTGTGACTGAAAAGTATAGTGTGTTTGCAAAGTGTTTTGGTAATGCAAACGCTATTAAATCATCAGTGTTTCTATTTGAATTCAGACCACCATTCCACATGACCTCTACTATGTTATCATCCAGTGAATTCCTCACCGTCCTTTTCTCTTCTCATTGTTATTTATTCGGATGTTTGCTAACTGTACCACTGTCAGTTGCGAATGGGAAAAACTTATTTGTGCATAGCTCGAATCGATCCCACTTTACGAAACTGCTGATTAGCACATGTAAATGTAGTTTTGAGTGGGAAACTAAGCCCTTTTATCGAGAAATACATCTACTCGGTATTTGTGTAAAACTCGATATGAAACCGATCACGACCACGTTCCGAAGTAATCGAATTCGTTGTCGACACTAAGAATTCGGTTCTTTCCATTAGACTACATCTACCACGAGTTTCCCGACACATTCTAATGATTCCTCATTACTGTTCCCTATGGATTATTGAATTGAAAGACAGACACACTCTGTGGTTCAGTGCAATGTTTTAGTTTAGTAAAACAATAAGTGAAAATCATATGATTTAACTCGGTAGACGAAGCAATCCGTGCAGTAAAGAGTTGTCTGTCATAGCGCTACTGTCGATTGGAAATGTGATCAGCTGATCGCATTCATTCGCTGTTGGACAATGGTCGTTGGCTGTATACCACTTATATCTGTAATATTATCATTGGTCTTTTAAACACTAGTGAAAATTCATCCAATTCTCTTTCTCTCTCTTGTGAGACTCATTTTGTCTCAGAATAATTGTTTGAATAGTAACCATCCTGTATCGGTAATCTCCAACTCTTTTCCAACTTTGATAGATCTTTGTTATTTTTATCATTCTGTTTTATATTTTGGTTGTCTACCTTCGCAGTTTGTTTGTGATCGATGAGTGGTATCACGGTCAAGTGTGTCATACATGCACAAGAGCTTTTACATTTTGTGTAATTCCCCTTTTGCCACATTCCTTCCATTTTCTGTGAGGGGCTTGCATCTTTTTACAGCTTTGATTGGCAGTCACTGTAGGGGCCAGTTTGTGTGAAACGNGTGAAACGCTTTTCTTGTACGATTGTTGTGTGTTCCGGGGAGAGGGGTTTGTGAAGTTACCGAGATAATTCACGCGCAGATGATCGATATGAGGTACCGCAACCAATCTCACAATTTGTATGAGGTTTTCTATCTAAATTGCGTCAATTCTGTTCACGAGGTCCATTCCGAGAAATGCGAGGATTCTTAGACTGATTTCCTACCACAATAAAGAACTGTGCATTTGATAAAATTCACTCTGTTAGTATACGTGTTGTACTAACTTGCCGCATTCTTTAAACTCCAAAGATTTTAAGAGTAAATCACAACAACATCAGTAGTGCTGACTTCCTCCAGGATACTGACTTCACTTTAGAAGGCCCGTTCCGTATTCTTCTGTTTTCTACAAATCGATTACGTTCATGTTTGTTGGTAGGTTTTCCAAAGTTTCGTTGTGCCGTTTTCATCAACTGTATGTATGGTGTAGTGTGGGGGTGAGGAATGGCTTTTATTATATCTTCAAATGCATGCTTCTGTGTGCTCACTAGTTCTATCAGTTCATGACCAGATCAATTGTAAAACTCCTAATCAAACCAAATCAGGCGTCAGTCGTGTTGCTTTCCACACAGGAGTTCGTATTTGATCCGCATGNTCCGCATGTACATTTTTATGAGCCTTAGCTTGTCTGCATCGTTCAGGTTCAGCTTCAATATAATCGCGGCCTTGCCTTTGCAAGCTGGAGGAACAACGAAATTCGAAGTTTCTGTCAATGAGTAAAAATACCCCCATGGAATCATTGAAAACAAAATTCATTATGTGGTGCAAGCTGTTTTCGATAATCCATCAACTGGCCAATCAATGGATTACCGAAAAACCGTTCATTTCGCTCCTTGGATTTTATTTTCTATGGTCATATTAGTTGCACCATTGTTCTTCCTCGGTCGCAATTTTTAATTTCGTCCCAACATTGCAAAGCTCAATACACGAGAAACCGAAGACAGCATTAGATAATCCGTAGTCTCATTTACAAGTTTCCTCTACTCATGCCTCGCAGTCCCTTTCAAACTACAAACTTTGTCCCCTTCGCGCATCATTTCCTTTGCTGTTTACAATATCTCATCGTCAAGTGTTTGACACGCAAACATAGCACCTAGTGTTTTCTGTCAACATGTTACTACGGTTTTCTGGTTAAATTCCCCTAAATTTTCTTCAATGCACACTTCTTGGAATACATTTTCCCCCCTCAAACCACATTGGGAACATTTCTTTACACAAGAAAAGACAACTTCTGTGAAAAAACGGCCTCAGAATTCTCATATTTTCTATTGTCCTTGCAGCCTGTCTGTGTTACAAAATGAAAGTTCGAATATCCTTTTTCAGGAATTATGTATCGTTCTTGATTTTAGAGGTCAAATGTGATTTCAATTTCTATGTTCACTTACAAGCATTTTTCCGTTGCTGCAAAATTCTATGCTTCTATGAAAATTCAAACTGCTTTTCCTCATTATTTTTAGCCTCACGGAACAATCGATTGTTTCCCCTGTTCGAAGTGGTTTTTATCCATTTTTTGATCCGGTTTCTGCTCCAATTCTGTTTGGCACTGCTGGTGGCCACCATAGTATGTCCGTTGTTGTTCGTCCTCAAGTTCTTCGGGGCAATCGTTCGTTACTGTGGAAGGTCGTTTTGGGATGGATTAGTCTTCCACTGCGTTCTCAGGCGCTTAGCGCGGATACCAGCACGCGAAGATTTCATGGTCAAACGGATATCGGGTCCTGGCACGGCCACAAACCATTACTACCAAGTAAATTTGTCATGTTTTATCCTGTTTTATGTTACTAATGAGTAGTCAAAGTTGTAATCCTTAATCATTGCTAGGTGCCGATGTAACGGAATCATCGCTAGGGGTTGTGTAAAATTATGGAATCTTTCTTCAGTATGTATTGAAACTAGAGGGGAGTACTAATTCAAGATAGAAAAAAACAATAATGAAACAATTGGAAGCGCTTGATTGTCGACTTCACAGTTGTCTGTGAGTCCAAATTTGAATAGAAAGACATTATATTCTGCCAACACAAAATTGGATGCGATTTGATCAACAAAGATTACTGTCAAATGTAACTCTGCCATATTTACTGTTACTGTTTATGAAAGCTACGTGCTATCCTCTCGTTACCTGCATACATGTACATGTATATGTTCGCATTTATGTGTGTATCTTCGACATCCCCTTTGCAACTGACTCTTTGTTATACCCAGGTGAATGTGGTCAAGCAGATTTTCACTTAAATAAATTTTTCACTTGACAATGAGTGGTCTAACTGCGAGCAGCGTGCATCTCTGCATCCTTGGCATTACTTGTTCGGTTGCCGCGTTGCGCGATGTTTTTCGGGGCAGGTAATGGGTGGAAAAAGGTAATAGTGGTCTTACTAGAATCTAGCATGAGGATATGAAAACCCTAACCAAGAAACTTGGCCATATTGGTCCCGTTCTGCCTAGTGGATGAGGACCTCGGGACCATTGGTTTCAATGGTTAGAGACCCCGAGTGATATGATTGAGTGTCGTAAAAAGTGGCACTCATGCATCTCCTTGCGACCTTAGTCTTCATAAATTCGCCGTTTTCTCTTCCGCACTATTTCAGCTTTCTAATCTTCTTTGTACCCATTTATCCTAATGAGCAGCCAAGACCGTCGTGCAAAGTGCTTAGTGAGTGGTTGTACAAAGTGAACGGAATACTGGGATTCCTTGATTAACTTCTCATGTCCATTGAGTCTGTGACGGTTTGCTGAACTGAAAGTCGATGAGAGGTTTGCGCTTTAGCGAGAGGGAGAGTGCAAACTTTTGCCCTATACCTTTGTTTTGGTTTTTGATTCAAACCTAATTTCGACCGATTTCCCTTCGGTACAAGTGCAATGATTATCGGCGCATATTTTTGACTGATCGGGGTCAATTCTCCCCCCGACTGTTTTGGTAAGTAGACATATACAAAGTGATTGAGACTGATGCTGGTTTATGGTAGTCATGAGTTTTAGTTTTGAATTTTCGGAACTGCTTCTCAGGAGTTCAACACGTGATATTAAGGTTATCTTTGGTGGTCGTGATTGGTCAACACACGAATTATTCGGTTGCAATACACGTAGTACTTTTCCACTTTCTGTCTCCTATGTCTAAAAGTTTTATATTGTCACAACTGTCATGTCGTCCTACGGGAGTATTACAAGCTGGAGTCATCGGAAGCTGACTCATCACATAATACGAAGTGTTCGTATACAGTGTGCATCTGTTGCATCCTTCTTAGGACCCATCAACAAATCGTATTCTGGGATGGTTCGATCCGAGATGTGTGTGTTTGTTACCAGTGTTTAGTCACCATCCATTGCTTTTGGGACAGTTGTTCAAAATTAAGATTTGAACTGAATTCACGAATTGCACAACTGTGTTGTTTGAATGCATGTATCCACGTCAATGTATTCTTGTTGGGAATCTTTTCAAGAACGGTGTACTGTGCTATGCTGTACTGAGTACTCGTTCATGATTTAATCCAAGGCCATGTGCACATGCACAGTCCGTCTTCATTTGGATCAAGAGTTACAAATTAAGTCACCACTGTTATGCCTTTTTGATGTCATGTTTGGAAAACGATATGAATTCATAATAATTCGTACCATTACCTTTGGTCACAATATCTCTTTCTGTAATGGACAACTGAAACACTGTTACTGTTCCGTGTTTTCTTTTTACCATGGATTTAACTTCATCCAAATAATCACTCATTATTGTTGTAACCTACTGCTAACCACATTTATTTCTTAAAATGGGATACAAACCTTTAAAGTGCATTCCATCTATAATTTCATCGTACATTTATTCTTCTCTTCAGTGCATTTTTGTATTTCGGGCAATATCCTTCTGAATGAGGTAGTGATTCAGCGCTGTGCTCACTGCACCACTTCCATTTGACACTAATTAGCCTTGCAGTTCACATTTATCATCCGAATTTCAGAAGGCATTCCGATATGATCATTAGTTCTATGTATTAGGTGAATTTTAGTGTTTCCCGACTCACATTTGACCCTGTACATAAATTCATGTGTACGCACCAGCTTGCACCCGGTTGTGTGGGTATGCATACTTAGCCTGGGGTGCATCCATGTGTACGTACGCCTTTGTGTCGTAGCTTCCTTTTTCACAGCTCGTCGCCATCATTAACAAACTCCAGTTTGACCATTGTCGGTTTTCGCGGTACGTAAGCACAACTGCCGGTATTGTGTCCTGACCTAAAAGTGGATGAATTATAACAGATTGTCGTGACAATGAACACTTTTCTCCATTTACCGCTTATTCTCCCTCATGTGACTGTGCCGTCCTTCGTAGGTTACCCATTCGTGCTCACGTTTTTGTCTTCATTTCCAGTCGATGATAACCACTGCATTTGATTTACTTGTGTGAAACCCCTGCGCCACCATTCGCCAAATTATTCCCTTCTAATGTAACTCACCCAACCACGTTAGCCTAGCCCATTAGTATTCTGTTTTGATTACGGTTTCTGGAAAACCTGATAGAAGTGGGAATTTCCGAAGAACTGACAAAGAAAACAAAAAGTTTTCTGTGAGTGTCAAAGGTGTGCAAATACACATTCGTAGTACCCGATCAACCATATATTGAATGAGTCTATTAGAGTCTACCTGAAAAGCTTAATCCAACTTGTATGGCCAAGCCATTGATTGTTTTTTTATTCGCCTTAGTCAGATTATGGGTTGCCACTAACCTGCTGCTAGTGTCAGCTTCTGTGAAAACCGTTACCTGAAACTCCATCACCTTAGGCTATCTATGTTCATGCGAAAGTAATGATTTTCATACCGGCGCATTCAGTGCATCCTTTTGGTTTTTCATGGCTGAAGTCTTATTACAAACATCCAAGGGCTCAAGCGCACCATTTTAACAGCAAACTATTATGTTATACAATTTCAGCCACCAACTAAATGTTTCTTTTAGCGGAAGGAATGTAACTTAAATGTCTTCAGTCGGTGGTCGTAGCGGGATGGCCCGGGAGACCTTCTCTGCTTGCATGTCTCCGAGCCGAGTACGTCGTATACTGAGCATAGTGATCGTCGTTCGGTATGATGATCCTAGTTCCTTGCACTCCATGCATTATTCCATTTGAAGCTGTCCCCAATATTTCGAATTCTAAATAGTTTATAAAAGTGTGATGTCATTAGTTCGTTGCTTACCACCTTCAGTTCTCGTGTGCTATGCAAACATCCTCTCGGTGGGCGAGGTTATTTTGCTTAGGAAAAACGATAGATCTGTCATCTGCATTTGTTAGACTGATCCAAATCGGAGCATACTGCAGCTAGTGGTTTCTATACTACTGTCTGATAACACGTTGTCTACCGTTTTGCTCTGTGCATTTCAACTAACGGAACATTTCTTTACGGGTCACCAATTTTCTGTCCAGACAAACTGTCTGTTACCGAAGTTTAATCAGGCTTCACAATAACGCACTGTTGTTTTGTTTCCTAAGTATTTTCCAATGCATCGATGTCGTGTAATGACGGTTGGATTAGACTTGGGGTTTTCCGCGCCTTTTAACATTCACATTGTCTGTTCTTCAATTGTGGTCATCACTAAAATCAAATCAATATGCACTTCATCATGACTCGGTCTGATGCAGTAATTGCTCTTCAGTAAATGCACAACCATCAGTGGCAAATGCAATTATTGTGTACGCAATAGCCGTAATAATAATAATAATAATAATAATAATAATAATAATACTGTGTAGTAATATTCAATCAATTTGATTTCGGATAGTCCACTNGTCCACCCATTCGTAGTCCACTATTATCGTCGACAGACCTCATCTGCATAAAACGTTTTTTGACCACTTCCCATGTGTGCAGACAAATTATTTTAATCATCGCTTTGCACGAGAGTTATGGCGGGTTTGATTCACGCTTCATTTGCTCCACTCCCATGAAGTCATCACTTTGTTATGTCCTGTGTGTATGTGCCTGTTTTGATTGTATCTTGTGATTCGGTGAGTCCATATTTGGAGCTTATCTAATAGTTTTTTTCGGGGGCTTGAAACTCCTACTTCCCGAGGTAACCTTGATGAGAGATGACAACAGATTTCGGTTACCCAAATTGTGTCAAGGCAGATTTCGCTGCAACTATGCTGATCTAATGCAGCAGAAAACAACAATCGATGGACAGCGTTTCGGATTGTCTACTAGTTACTAGTTGCAAAATTGCTAAAGTTTGCTGAAGCAATGGCTATTAATCCATGAAGTCCCTCTCCCTTCTGTCAAGAAAAGAACTTTATGTTAGTCTGTCGTTACTCTGGTGACATGGTCCTTCACCCCTCCCCCTTTTTATATTCTGTCTGTTTTAATATCTTTTGCTTTACTTTGTTGCCATGCTAAAGCCCTATATAAACACTGCATTTTCTGCAGTATGCACTATGTTGAAATGCAGCGAAATCGTGCAGTATTGCAATGTGGTCTTTTCTTTTGAAAACAATCGATGCCATTTGACAGTATACCAGTTACATTCGAATACGACAGGATCGAAAACTTTTAACACTTCCAGGGCACCGATTGTTTGACTAACAGTTTTTTCCACATATGAGTCAGGTTTCCGCCCGCTAACTGCAAGAGATTCCCTCAACCTAAGAAGCTCGGGGTCCGTATTATGATCGGTTTGCCAGGTCCGGACCGTAATTTGTCATCCATACGATAGATGACGCAGGCTGTTTATTTGTTCGGTGTTCTTGGGTGGGGGCGGTGACGCTTTGTAATCGTGATGGTGTAATGTGGTGCTGTGTGTGTGTAAATAGAAGAATGACCTTTAGCCATATGATTCGGTTAACCGGTGTGTTGAACTTGCAATTTGTGATTTAGCCACCAGTGGCACGGAGTGCGATAGAGGTTCGTGTTGTGTTCAGGACGGTTGGGTTGGCAACGGTACGAGAGTGTTTCCCCAGCGTTTTCAATTTGTTTTGGTAGACCAGGATAATGTCACCGGCTTTGAACGGGAAGCAGGCGTAAACCTTTTTTTTTTTTTCCTTTTGTTAAATACATAGTGATACAATTTGCAGGAAGGGGGAAGCAGTCAATCAAAGGGCTGCCATTCACCGCAGTGGGAAAAGTCAAGCGGTGGTGGTGGGATTGGAACATCCTCGGGGTGATAATTTGGTGAGGTTACCCCCGGGCCACCACCGCCCGTCATATATAGTGCGATTGCTCTATCGTTCCCTTCCGTCTTGTCTCACCCGCAACTTAAAACTATTAAGTTCCCTTCTACCCTCTCTGCTAATTGGTTGGATCATTTCCCGCGATTTGGGCAACTTGTAGTACCTCAACATAAAACCAGATTCTCTGATCACCGGTTTGTCATGTTTGCAATGTTCTTGTTGTCCAGTCATGCGATGATGACTCCTGTGTGGGCGCAGTCAAAGTTCATTGGATGTGAGTTCTCGCTCGAGTTAGCTGGGCAAGCATCACGCCCCTCGATGCAGCTGAGCCATTTGACCGACCAATGAATGAACTCGGCTGATCATGTGCTCCGTTTTCCGGCTGATGTTCATGATAAAACTGCGCGGCTGACCATTTTCAGTAAGTTTTGTTTGTAACCTATCCTTAGTGCAGATGCGTAGTGCTCGATGGAATCGCGCTATCAATGCATCACGCTTGCAGTTATTGGGCTCCAAACTATGGAAGTGTGGTGCTGTTGAGGTCGCAATATTTCTTAGGATCCCAGTAATGCTGTCGACGGCAGCGGCTTTTTCTTCTTTACGATGCAAATGATTGGGGGTGTCGAATACAACCCACTTTTTCTCTTGATAAATCAATCTTCTCACGGTCTCTGTGATAGATGATCAGTAAGAATCACTGCATTGAAACCTCAGTTCTCATCCCGTTACAGCTCACGGCAGTCACCTGTAGGTCAATGTCTTACGCAGGCACGCCGCTTTGTCATCCGTGTGATCTCTACCGCACTTTTCCTATTGCGGTCTAAATCCCATAACCCAGCCGGTTGACAGAACTTACTCTACCATTGAGCCGCACGAACAAACACTCAATTCTGTTTACTACTCTCCCCATCAGTGTTCTCCTCTCTGTTCGACTGAACATGTTTCTTGTCAGTGCTAATGCAAATTGTTTTTTTTCCTGTTTTTCTGGTAACAGGCTCGTCCGGTGGACATCCTAGTGATTCTTATGGGGCAGCTCGAACTGTTAGAATTGCGGTTGTGGCGTCGCCAGATGGAATCAATGGCCGAAAAGCCCCTAGATGCATACAAGTGAGTTTGTCCTGCTACATTTTGTCTTCCTTTATTGCTACTCTGACAGTTGCGGCAAGGAAGACGAAATTGGATTATTGTGTTCACATTACTGTGGAGATACTTATATACAGGTATACACACGTATTTTCCCCTATGTTTTGTGTGTATCGCATACTGACGTCGCGATCTACATTCATCAATTTGACCGCCATGTCTGGAGTGTTGTCTGTACAGGTTATTTGCTTTTACCACCATACGCATGCGTATCCTATGTAACGGGCCCGTCTATTGCATGCATCATATGGCTAAATCTTGTCCGTTTGCCACCGCAGCAATCAGACTTCGGAATTAAATTCGCCAATCTTTGACCCGCTCCCGATGAGCATCAGCGCCCTTCACCGTGATTGACTGATTCATTTTCGAAATTAATGAAACCTGCGTTGCGTTGCAACTTCATCTTGAATTGTTTCATTTTGTTGTTCCTTATCATCTTTTGGTTCCGTCGCTGTAATTGGTTGAACTGGTGAAGAGATCAGGAACAAAGTAGAATGATGATGGATTGCGGACTACGGATTCGGATCCTATTACAACCGCTTAGTTGAACGTAATACATGTATTCACAGACCATCAATAAATCAGTTTAATTTGAGAGTATCTCGACAAGGTGAGTAGGCGACTGAGTTTGGCGTTATTTCTCTTTTTTAAGGGTGTTGGGGCGAGGGGCTAAGGCTAATCCAAGGACTGCGGTGAGTACTTATAAATGTTGGAGTTAGATGATGCTTTTGGAGTTCGAATACAACGTCCGAGCGATAAGTTAGTGATTCTTACCGTTAGAACACATTCGTGTTCAAAACTCGTGGATTTTCACATTGAGCTTTGCGTTATCAAAATGGTTGGGGGTCATAGAAGGATGGCTTCATCATACATGCGTTGTTATCAGGTTTTTGCCATATTTTCTGTTATTTTCTATAGTGAACACAAAATAGGATAAATCAGCATATCTACTAGAGAAATTTAATCGATCCTTATTTCAATTATCGAATTACTCTGGGCCAAAATAACCTGGGAGGGTTTCGTTATTGTGTTACCCGAACAAACGATCGTGCTGAAACACCACTATCTGCCTGTCGTGTTGATTGGCCGTGCCCATTAAAAAGCTTTCCTTTCATGTCCGGTAAGTTTAGTGCAGTTTAATATTTTCACCTTTGCTCGGTCTGTATGCGACATCTGTTTCTCTGTTGATCTCAGTAGCCATCCGGATAGTAGGGTTTTAGTCGGACCAGAAGTGCGCACATTACAATCAAATGGAGTTGGGAATAGCTGTTTCCAGGTTACACTACCATCGCGGCGAAACAGCCTTTCTCTTCCACATACCATTTGCCTAATATAATTACCATACGGATCAATGGTGGCAGGCCCCATTATAAAATTGATTCCGCTCTGTCCCGATGCAGTACTTTTTGGTTGATCACTTCATTTGATCCGTGTGATCCACAGTGTTTCCAATTGATCGTTGCATTTCGCTTCAGCATTTACTTTTCATGCATTTAGCATTGCAAGTCTTACGCACTCACTCACTTCTCTAACCTGATTTGCTCGTTTGGCCAAAGAATGATTTATCGAACGATGTTTCGACATGCTCACATGTCGTTCTTTTGGTCTTTCACTCTATCTCGTCACCTCTATCCCTCCCTTATTTCACCTATGACTGCTGTACTGGTCCAGCTCATGTTTGGTTTTTTCATCTTCCTTTTCCTGTTCAACTATCCGCNCCCCCCCCCCCCCTCCGCGCACTCCACACACGTCATATCGGTCGCTCAAATCCTCCTCTTGCTGAAAACAACGCAGAAAATTGGCTCACAGTCTAGCCTGGTTATCGCTGGCACCACAAATAGACGGTGAGGTTTACGGGAGTTTGTGTCGTCAGACCAAGGCTTGGCGGGCAGAAATTAGCGCCAAATCAGAGGAGTGAGTTATCTTGTTCACACTCGGTCGGATTTTCTCACCTGTCTCGTTTCGGGGCGTTTGTATATGTATGCGTGTGTGTGTTTGCTTTTGCATGTATACAAAGCGAAACCCACGTTGACACCAAATTAAATCTTCCGGTGATAATCGATTACGGGAATCAAATTTCGTTCACAATCAANTTCGGCACTGCGTAAGGTGCCTCCTAGCTATCAGTTTAGGCTCTTAAATACTGTAGTCAAGTCTGTGGTATTGCTTTATGCATTTGATTACTTTTCTGACAAGTTAATCGCTGTGGATAGTTTTATTCCCTAAACTATCCTCTAAAACTCGACTAAATAGAGGGGAAAATAATCAGAAGCACCAACCTACTGCGAATGTGTAGGAATCGCATTTGTGGACTTCAGAGCGAGCTACTTGAAAATACAAAATCGCCTGCTTGTCATAGCGAAACAAATGATGGTTACGCATTGTATGCTTGAATTATTTTCGTACACTCGTTCGCATTTAATAACGACTGAGGCTTTGATGGTGAAATTTCAGTGCAGAAGCAGACCCACCTCAGTGTGTTGTCACAATCGGCAGTAGCGGAACTGAAAAAAATAACGGTTGTCTTGATTTGATTGGCGCCGGTATTTGCCGTTGGCGCTGCTATCGACTGACATGCAACACTGTGAAAGATCGACAGGACACTTGTGGTTGAGTTGCGCCTACATATGGGATATAATGCTCTCTCTGTTCGAGCTAACCGTGGTCACCAAAAGGGTCATCAAGCTTTTATTTTTCCTGCTTGTTCAGTCGACTTTCTAGTTGAAGCGTGCATGGAAGCCTCTAACTTTGTTATTTGCTTGGGGGCATCAGGTCAACGTGGATAAATTATAGAAACAGTTCGACATTTACTTCAAGAGTTCAGCATTCTGTCTGTTCACAACGAATTAAAATCTACGTCTTCATGTATGACTTTTGAGCCGGTCAAGCCTTACACCAGGTCGCTTATTACCAACCGGTATTCTAGTCTCTCCACGAACGCCTAGCTCTGACACAGTATATTTCCTACACCAAAAAATTGAAACGAGTAAACGCTGAGTAGCCTGGTCAGCCAGATAGACATGACCCGTATTGATAAGGTCTGATGAACGTTGTGAAGTGATTGTATTCGGAAACTAGTTTCACCAGTTACAGTCACATGCTTATTGAGATTGGGTGTAAGTGGTTTTAAATGTAACCAGTGGAAAACGTCTGTGTTTACATTTACTTTCTGTAATTGCCCAATTAGTCGTTGTATTTCATACTGTTCAATTTACCTATCTGATTTTTCTAACCACATAGATAAATGGCAACCTTTTGTTCACTAATGAGTCCGGTGAAGCTCGGATTAGTTCGACTTTTTGCTATTCATATATCAAACATCTTGGTATTTGATTAAGGCCAATGTGCATAACTCGAGGAGATAGACGGAGACTTGAGAACCTCATGGTTTTGGTAAAAATTGAGTGACTTTCCTCTCAGCTAGCACCCGTTGTAGCGGAAGATTTTAATTTGCGCTTCTCAACTCGTCATGTCCAAAGATCTGTGTTCGTAGTAGTAGTAGTTCATAGTAGTTGTATATATTTGCTGC